>JAGVSQ010001538.1:0-28679 GCA_022683975.1 Rhyacophila evoluta | reverse complement strand
GAGGCGGCACGTGGTGTCCATATGCTCCACTTAGGAAGCGAACATGGAAGAAGAAGAAGAAGTTACCACATAATGTATCCAAAACAATCAGATAAATCCTCTTTTTGTGTTTGACTTTTTTCAATTATTATATACGCAAAATCAGGAAATTTCAAAATACATTTAGAACTTCTATTAGATATAAATTTTGATTATCTTCGTATTTTGTGAAGCCGCATCTGTATTTTTTAACTTATGATTTTAACCACGTTCCAATATCTGCAGGACAAATCTCTCTTCAACGAATACCGAAGTAACGAATTTTCAAGTGCAATGCATATTGTTTGTTATCCCGTACAAATTTTCACAGAGTATGTAAAAATATTTTTCCTATATTCAGTATAACGACTTAAAACTGGTGGCCCCGCAAGTTTCTACATAACGAGATTCGACCTGAGCCCAAATATGTTTGTTTTTTTGTTTAAAATTCATTCGTCGTTAACTAACTAACTTTTAGTAAATTACGAAGCATTTTTTAAACTGTGGCCGTTTGATCTAAGTAACATGTTTTCAACCGTTGTGATACGGAGTTTTACCAAAAAAAATATATCAAATATATTATTTTTAAAATTAATGTAATACAATATTACGTTGAAGAATATTTTTCTATACATCAAAAATAATTTAATATTTATTTATCTGTGGTGTGTATATTTTTTTCAGTTTCTAATTAGCGATCAAAAGAAATTTTCTAAAAGACACATTTAAAATCTGTTTTGATAGCTTTAGATATTACATTAATCACATTCTAAAAATATTATTTACATAACTTGTTATAAATTCTGGGAAAAATATTGTAAAAGATGAAATCTAATGAGTAAATGAGTATTATTAGAACGCCTGGAGGATAAATGGAAAGACGTCTGGATTAGAAAATTACAAAAAAGTATATGATAGTATTTATACAGAGATGGAGAAAACAAATTTTCTTTGATTATTCTGTGATGTTAAGTCGCTTAAGCAAAGGTGAAATAAAAACTTGACTTTCATACTGGTAGAGATTAGCAATTATATTTTTATTTTATATAAAGCTCTCGTGTAACCTTACAGCGCTATCCAAGGATACCTTGGTAAATTGGCCAACGTATTACATTCAGATAAGCTCTTTCACTCGCTCATATATTATTGTGTAGCCTTCGTTTTACTACGAAAAAATATTTAATACTATTTTTTTACAACTGAAGATTTTGAAGAATAACCTACCATATTAATAAATGAAATAAAAATAATCCCAATAGTTGTTATTACAGAGAATATATTTTTTTCATTTAAAATAGATTTATATTGTTTTAAATTATATCGTATTTTCATTTATATATGATATAAGACAATAAGGGGGCGTTTTTAGTTAGTTATAGTAGGGGAGCTTGGTTTGTTCACTATCATGGTTATAAAAATAATGAAACGTTCGTAATAACCATTGAAAAAAAAATAATAATCGATTTGAAATACTTAATGTTATTAAATCCTTCCCAAATTCTACCATCGATTCACTGTTAGTAATAATAAACATAATATCTAGTTGTTTTATCACAATTATAGCCAGCAAAACATTTAAATGTACAAATTACACTATTAATATATGTATAATTGTGAAAGCTTTTGACTATTAAACTATTACAAACAACACAATAGCAAGCCAAACAAAATATTAAAATACAACACATTCAACAAGCAGATTACAAAAAAAGAGGCATTTTATGTGTACAATCATCAAAAATATATGTCAACATAACACATTTAGGCAACCATTTGTGATGTATTTAGTTAGTACATTAATTCAGCGTTTTTCATCCAGGATTTTCCGGAAATCAAGGATTTCAATGATAAATATTAAAAACTATATTTATATGTAGTATATTTGCATTTAAATTTGCATTTTTAGCTTTTACATGAACGTTCAACAATTCATTATACTTCGGCATAATTCTAAGTCAATAAAATCATAAACCTGATGCTTTAGAGTCTAAAGTTTAGACCACTAAGAAAGAAAGGCTTTTAGAAGCATAATAATCATTAAGGAGTTCGGTCTGTCACCACTTAAACATGCTATGTATGCATATTTATAATATTGTAAACCGAGACTTACCTTTATCGATAAAACTGTCCATCAATAAAATGGCACTAACATTAAACAGTGATGTAAACAATTTTCCTAAATAATATGTTTATTTTTATAATTAGAGGTATTGTGGGTTTATATGAATAATATTATACCAGTCAGACAATCACAATTTTATTTCGATATATTTCAGGAAATAAACATCAAATTCAGAATATTTTCAATATGCAACAAAAATACTGGGGTAGTTTTTTTCACAGCTAACCCGGAAATCGATGCCGACTGTCGAGATGTAGTTTCCGCTTAAGAACATGCCGTCCCGGAACCGCACCAGCAGACACGTCTTGCCAACCCCTGAATCTCCCAGCAGCATCACCTACAACGGAAAACACAGATGAAACAGATACATATTTTGTATCTCAACTACATATTGAAATCACATTTATATAATATATTGCTTCTAAAACTTTTTTCACGTTTATTTATCATACAATATGGTAATCTTGATTATTAATCCTAATTAGTACATGTGTACGCTTTAAATAAAACTTATGAATTTGGGCTGAGGAATTGGCTAATAATCAATCCTTGTGAAACCACGGTCAAATATCGGGAGGCGAATTTGGAATCTTTTATTTTACAATAAATGGAGGATATTTTTTTGTATACATTTAACTGTTTAAGTCTCTAATCTACTGAAAAGATCTAAATGATGAAATTTATATATTCAATATGAATGTTGTATTTAACAGACGTTATGATTTTTATTTGTGGATGTTTAATACATACAGTGGAATTTTACATTTAAAATTGGTGTGTACACTCTGCTTTCCCCTCCACCACCCGCCACGTCTCTGCACCCGTTATATGGGCGTATACTGTAGCGTAAGCAACGTGAGGCGCTCTTAATAAGTGCCAAAAGTGTCCCAGGAACAGCTTCCCAACACTGGTTGGCGTATACTAGAATGTGCGTGATTTCTATTCTAACTAATTATGCCCTGATAATATACAGCCTTGTTGAGAAGAGATCTCGTCACCGTAAGATTTTGCATGTTTAAGGCTACAAAATTATCCTTTGTAGAAATCAAATTGCGATGACCGATCGGTCCGACAAATCGTCGAACCGACTTGAGAAGCTCTTCCCTTTCTACTTCTACTACTACCAACAAATTTTCAATCTATATTTATTATTATTAAAAATAAAGAAGCAAATTATTGACAGTTTCATCAGAATAAATAAATATCGTGTCCAAAAAAATTAAAAAAATCCATGAATCCAAAACTTTTTATATCCAGACAATAAGCTTATTCACCCGAATATAATCTCAATAAACACATGAATACTAAGAAGCATCATTTCTCTTTTAACAGATTTATGAAATTGATTGATTATTTATCAAAAGTAATCCTGCTTATTAATTATATTAAGTCTTCATTACGAATTCTAGGTCTTCGTCGAATCCTATTCAAATTTAAGTCTAGACGTACTAATAAATTAATTATTAACAACAATCCATTGAATTAAATAAGTATTATAATATATCAATTATCACATATTACATACATTAGTATAGATATTATACCACTTTAAGTCATCTGCCGACCGAATTTGGAACTACTAATGTTGTTCAAACAAGAGAGCATTAGAGAACGATTCGCCAAAAAACATACAGCGCCCTCGCTGAACAGACAACTTACGCTGGCAGATCTATAAGTAATCTCGGTATCAGAATATTGGGTGCTTAAATAATTTAACTAGCATTAGATAGGTAAACCAATAATTCTATATTACAGTGTATATCCCTTTTGAAGATGAAATCTAAAGTTATGATATTATATATTTGGATTATTAATTATGTATGCTCTCAAAGGATGCTATACAAGACAACACTAATAAAATATATTTCAATAAATACTGTGAGTTAATTCGCGATTTACCGGTACCAAGATATTTGAATATTATTATAAGGATCGTCTCGTCTCGTGAAATGCTCGCTATCAGAGGTCACATTCGCAAATCCTGGAGTTGCATTTTTTTTAAATTTAAATCGAAAACGTTTGGCTGATTGCCAATCTGAGAAAAAAATAAAAAGTGGAGAACCATATGCTCAAAATTCCGAAATGAGGATGTACTTTTGATCTGATCACCGCATTCGTATTTAGAATAATTGATGTTTGGTAAATGGTGAGAATTTTTTTATACACTGAGCTGTTCGTGTTAATATGCTACTGATAAGTGCTAAGTGATTGATTATTGATTCTATATTATATTTTACATTCGAATGATTTTGTTTTTGTATTTTTTTAATGTGTGCAATAGAAGTGTATGTACCCAATTGTGATCACTAATACATATGTATTATGGTTGTGAGATGTCATAATTCATAATGGGTATCTCATTTTGCTTTAATATACAGGATAGATATATATTTCATTCACACGATTACAAGGATCGCACGTTAGCCATGAACGTAGCCTCAGAGTTGATAGACGGAAAACATCCTCAAGTATTTCTGTGACGGGATTCAAACTAACGACTTTAAATTCAAAAGTAAAAATGGTTTAATATTTCTCACATTTTACACTTTTACTATATATATCAGTAAATTAAGAGATAAACATTGAATATATCTAACAATAAACATATTTTTATAAACTCCATTTTTATTTTCTTAGTTTGGTCCTGTGCATTTGAACACAGCGCATTAATAATATGTCTCATTTATAATCCTTTAGCTCACTTCAACCCTCTTTCCTCTGAAAAGGGTTCAGTAAATGTATTCAACACATGAATAAACATTTGATTTTCACCCAACTGCGGGACTCGAACCCGCGACGTACGAATTGTAAGACAAATATGCCAACCACTGTTTCACTCTAGGTGGTTTTCACCATGGCATATATAATATAATAATACAGAATATATTACTTACCTTGCAAAACAAGTCGTATGTCTCTAACTGCGGTCTAGGAAGCGGGGCGTCTGCAACAATGTTAGAGATAGGACGCGGAGGCCTGGCTCCTCCGTCTTGATTGGCCCACATTGGCCTAACTCGGTTCACGACAACTCTTCTCTCTTGAGGACCACCTTTGTCCCACATCCTGGACGGTTAATATCGTTTTCAACACAAAATCAAACTTATTCAACTAACTTAACGTTATTATATTCACTGTTTAATTCAAAGTAACTTACGCGCTTATTTTTAAATTACTTTGTTATTTATTTATTTTTTAAGATCATTAAGTTTACCAAACATTTTAAGCTGCACAATTTAATGAATAACATTAATAACAATTCATTTTAGAATAAAAAAAGACACAAATAGAGAACATTTATTAAAAATATATATGCTAAATATTAAATGTGTAATAAGTATCTTGTTTTGTCAACTAAACCGATCCCCGTTTGATCACTATAGCAGTGTATACAGATATAGTTTGAGCTTACTAGTCCTTACGATGGATTAGTTTGAACACAGGCCATTCTGTTTACAGATATGTACTACTAACTTTAGACCATTGACTAAAGGCATACGCTTAATGGCGTTAGTACAAGATGTCCCCATGGATTGCTTGACAAGAAAGAGCTTCTCCCACTTGTTCAACAATTCCTCGGATCCGTCGAACATACGATCTAGTTTCCATGAGACACAATTTTCTAACTTAATAAAAATACTTCATCTTTCAAGAAAAGATTTTTCAGAAAAATACTTCTAATCCATTAACCAATTCATGCTAACCAAGCTCCCGAGATACGCTTGGCACGTTGAAAAAAAGTATTGCGCCACGGTATATACGCATATAACCATCGTAAAAACGTGGCAGATTTTGGAGGAGAAAACAATAAATGTAATATTTTTCTAGTGAAAAAAAAAATCAACACATTTCCAAGACTAAGGAATACGTTAGATGAGTATTTTTATAATATAATCATTATTTATCTATGAAGTGATTTTATAATATTTATAGCAGGGCAAAGGGCTTGATATTTAGTGAATATCCAAAATGAAATATTAAAACAGTAAACTTATTTGTAAAAGTAATATGAAGCCAAAAAACCGTCGACGAAACTTTTCTTCTAAACCTTTGTTACGATATTTAAACGGATGTTGCCATGGAAAACTCAAAAACCTTTCAAATCCGATGGAAAATTTGGGGTTGTTAATCGTTCTCTCTGCCATTATTCCAGATCCCTGAACTGAACTAAAAATGCTAATTCTATCGGCTCTGTACGTCCTATACTCACTCAAATAAATTAAAATAGAATATTTTTGATAGAAAGTATTCCATATAATGAATGCATTTTTAAAGTTTCTAAACGGTATTTACTTCTAAGTAAGTCTTGAAATTGCCGTCTCAAATCACGTAGGTACATAAAAAATGGAGCTGAGTTTATATCCGCCATGCAATCAACTCTCAGCAATACTTGTGAAATAAACAATTCATCAATATAAGAATTCATATCCTGGGGATCCATTTACCATATATTTGTAACGAATATGGTTTGTAAATAATACTTTGCATATGGATACAGCTTCTTCGCCGTGATACAAATCAATCTGAGTCCAGGCCGGTTTCAAAAAAATTCTCAATTACTTTCCATATGTTTATAACTTCCTATTCCGAATCAATTATATCATATAATAAAGTCAAATCGGTTAAAAAATATATGAAATGCCCATTCTTGGAATCTAGAAGTTTATTTTTAATTCTAAAACATATTTTTGTATTTTTTATGAGTTTTTGTGTTTTAAAAATTACGCAACACGGTCTTATCTAAATAAAATCAGCGTGGTTCTTTCAAAGGGTCTAGCCCTACAAATAGTTTTTTTCCACACGGCTTAGTTAGAGCTTAGGTTTCTTCGACATTATTTATTTTCTCTTAAAAAAGACTCTTGTTGATAGTTGTACTTCCCTCATTGTCTACCACCTTCATAATCACACTAAAACTTCCTCAAGCAGTGTTCAATTTTTTTGATAAGATTTATTCTGATAATAGTTACAACCTAGACAGTAAAAGACAAATCAAAATCTACTTTGCGTCACAAATAATTAAATAATTATTACATCTTTTCAATTGTTAGTAGCATAATTATTTTTAATGTAATCAAAAACAAAATGATTGCCACACATGCAGGTATGGCTAATTATCTTCAATAAATAAGCATTGTCGCCAACTTAACCCCGTTTCATCTCATACATATATTATATATAAAATATATTTTTATAAATTCTCTACCTATTCAATGTATTAATTTAGTTTTTTTTAGTTGGTATTAACAGGACCTCAAGGATGGTTATAATATAAATAATTCACACTCTACTCCACGCCAACAAAGGAGGGAAAATCGTGCCATAGATAATAATATTTTACATATTAAAAGGCTTTTATTCGAAAATTTATCAATTCTGGCTGATTAATATTTTTGTTAAATTTTTCAATATGGTTTCCTTAAAAAGGGGCGATGTATATAATACTGATAAATATAAAATTTCACAGTAATTAAATATCTGCTGCATCGTTATTGGGCAGCTCTCTAATTTTCTTCAAAATAAATAACGGATGCGAAAAGGGTTTTAAGTTTTCCCGGCTCTTCAATTTATTTTCTACGAAAAATACAGAATAATATACAGATATTTTTATACACTTCCGATTAAAACAACAAGGTCGTCATATTTTCCATCAATTTTTCCAAAAGAAAAAAGAAAAATATTTTTTTCACAACTTTTCCAATTTTTAACGTATACCAAAATCGAATATCTATATTTTTACTAGCTGTTTTTTACGTTTTCATTAATTAGGTAAACATTAATTGAAATTCTATGTTCAATTTAAATTTCCATCCAATTAATATATTATTTAGCAGCATAGAGTGTTAAAGAAACTAAAATTACACGAATGTACAATTTTATTCTTGCTAAATTATATATGTATTTAGATTTCTTCACTGCTCAAACACAAAATAAAATAGTTGTTTTTTCACCTAAAATATGTTTCTATTAAACCAAAAGAATATTTTTACATCCAATAACGTTTAAAATAAACTCGTTTTCCAACAAAAATTTACAAAGCGTTGATTAATTATTTATTAGTATGAGTTTAATCATTGACATATCAATTTAAAGTCCATTTATTATCCACTTCAACTCAATAATTAGAGCACATGGAAAATTTCGCGTCATAGAAAGCAAGTTTAAATCCCGTAGATGAAAATTGAAATCATAATGCGATTACTAATAGTACTATGCACCAAGTGGGTAAATTTAATTGCTACCGATCAATTCTAGTAAAATAATTGTATTTAGTAATATCACCAGTGGCATATCTACCGTTGGTGAACTATTCTTGGCGCACGAATCATTAGAGCGCAAGTTCTGATAGATGATAATTTTTAGAAGTATATAATCTTAGTAAAACGAGAAACAGTAGAGGGCGGAACAATTTTACTTGCTTCAGGGTGCTGAATATGTAGCTACACCACTTAATATCACCTATTTACAGGTTTATTATCTTGTAATTTACAATATTATTAAACCTACCCAAAACGACACAACTTTGTCATGATTATAATCGGGGAAAAATCCTTTACAATTAACTGTAGATTAAATAGTAGCAATTTATTTTGTGTTTTTGTCTACTGTGTAAATAGTGATAACAAGATAACAACCCACTTATTTAAGCTCGTTTGGACTATGACTTCTTCATTTATATTATATTATATATAGAAAAACTTCTTATGCTAGATTGGGTTAGGTCATTTTATTCGAAGAATTTAAACTATTTAATTAGTAATTGTATCAAAGGATATTTTTTTTTGGTGGTAAGTTGTATTTTTTGAAAACTTTGGTATTATTGCATTAATTTCATAAAAGTATTAATTAATATTCATATATGCATATTAGTATTATTCGTATGAGAAGGGGTGCAAATATTTATCAAAGTTTTCGGGTGGAAGATGAAAGGACCGCTGCGTGATGTGGACGCCTATTATTAGGAGCAACTACACTTATCGAAGGGAGAGAGGGCTGATGACGCAGTGAAAAGCCCCCAACAGGGAATTAGAGCGTTCGTATATTGACAGCGTCAGCTTTGAAATGCACAGTCAAAGTGAAACAGGCATTAAATATTGCGAATGCCCATTTCACAGAGAAATCATTTTCACAATTTACAATTAAAATGACTACCGAATGCTTCATATGTATACCCTTGGCAGAAAGTAAATCATGAACAAATGAAAATATGTCAGCTCGTTTTCAGGTAAATTCCAAAAAGTAGCGCCCACGATTTGTTTGTTCTTCCTTCACATGAGCTTAAAGTTTGTTAATTAACAGCAAAGTTAAATGTGAATAAATGGATGTTAAATGTTATAATAATTCACTCATCAATAACTTCAATTAAGCAACGCATACATACTTACAGTTTCCGTAATTTCTTTACTTGTTAACTACTTAATTATCAGAGAGTGGTACGAAAAATTATATGCCATGTATAAATATGTACAGATAATATATTATTAAATAATAGTAATATAATATATACGTGAGAATATATAGAACACGGAACTACATTGAACAATTTAAGTCATCTAGTTGAACTCAAAGGATACAAACGCAGACATAGATGGTGCCGGATTGACGAATTAATTGAGTTCTATAGAAGTTTGCAGTAGTAAAAAATATGTGAACAATATAAGTTTTCATCGAGCAGTAGTTTGATTCGGGTTGATTGTGACAATAACTACGATATTGATAAACTATAGCGTCAAAGATCTACATAAAGGAACAAGATTTGTTTTTCACGTACTTATGTTTTCGAATTTACGGACATAATCAAATCGAGATATGATAAATTCTCGACGACACACATTAGACATTTTAAGATTCTCAAAAAAACCTTCAGTTACACAGAAATATAATTGGCATCGAAATGGCACACGTTAATTTTGTTTTGACAAATAATAACACATAAATATTTCTATAATTTACATGTGTTTTATTTATTGTTCATATATATCCCATTCGCACCGAAAGTGGAGCATATGGATCTGCACATTGCGAAGATATACACTCCGAAAAAGGAATTGCTTAATTGCTCAACCCGATGGGCACACAGTCCTGCATTTTTGGATTTTTATAAAATCCGACAGATTTGGGAATCGAACCCGCATTCTCCGAATTACTTAGAGTAGACGCTAACCTCTACGCTATCGGTGAGACACAATTTACATGTATTTGTTTAATATAAAATTCTTTTTAAATTATCTACAGAAATTACAAAACTAGAGACCAGATAACAAACATTCTTTCTTGGCCATATCAGTGTGTGTATTTTACAGGAAAATTATTTTGCAAAGCTTTAGCAAATATGCTTAGCTTTTGAAACTTTCGAGATTATCTACTCATTAGAAACTCTGGTCTTATGAAACAACTTAAAAGTGTAAGTCGATAACTGCTTATGATAATATGATATTATACATGTTAGTTTTGTCTAATTTAACAACAATAATAATCATTGAATCTTAATACCGATACCTCGTAAGTAAATTTTAAAAATATGGATAAAGCTTAAAATCAATATTTTAGATTTGTTTCTTCTGAACATTAAGTAGACACTATTTTAAAACACATTTTAGATATGAAAACGTTTAATATTTTTCATTTTTTTTTAATACAACATATTTAACTTATTTGCATAGTTTTTCTTGCAATTTTCAGTTACAGAATACTACCATTTTTATTGTATATTATTTCTAAAAATAACTAAAGATACAATAATTTTACAGTACATGAGCAGTATTTTTATCAATTCAAAAAAATTGTTTTCATCGTACACTATATATCAGATACAGGCTGTTGAAATAGGGCTGTATGATATTCTGAACCATCTAAAAATTAGTCAAGTTGACTATTAAGCTACGGTAGTACTTAAAATCATGGTAGACAATACTGTTTGTCACAATCATAATCTCTTAATCCTTACCGGCTAACATAACCAGCTTATTTATCAAATTAATGTTAAAATTAATTAACAAAAATAACAATACCACTGTCGTATAATAATATTTTATTAATGTAAAGTACCAAATGGCTTTGTCATGATGTTTATCTTCAATAAGATTTATCTTTAATCACAGCTTCTCTTTGTGCTTTAGTTTTCTCGATAAAATCACTGAATTTCATCAAAATTGAAAAGCATATTCGTTTCTGCGAATCCTGTTGACATTGAAAGGTATTATAATATATTATGACACACGGGTTGTTTTCTTTGCAAAAGCTCAAAGTTTCAAAGGAACACAAATGTGACAGGAAACTGTTTTTTTGCGATTACCGTAATCTTAAGCCTTTGAAAGGATGTACGAAGTCATGATTTAAAACATTTCTTTGAAAGTTGATAAAAATAATCTTAAAAATATCAGTATTCACAATAATAAAATACACCTGCGATTTTGCAAATATAACAAATTACTTATTAATTCAGAAGAACTCCCACGTTTTTTCTTTTTAACGTAGATTCAAATATTTAAAATTGTCAAAATGATCGATTTTTTATCATCCATCACCGATCTATTACTGAATGAAGATCTCCCCAACTTATTATTTCTTTAATATGTTCCGTTTTGTATTTCGCGCTTCCACCTACTTCTGTCAAACATTTTTATCACATCTACCTACCAGGTTACACTGTGCAATTTTACAATATTATTTTTTAAATCTGGATGACTATTTTTTTCTAATAATTATGTGAGCGATAATTGTTAGAAAAAAACGAGATATTTTAGTCTATTGAGCAGTAACGTCAAACATATAGCTTTTTATATATTTGTCGTTAAAAATCTGCCAAATCAAGTTATGTCAGTCGATTGAGTAATCCAAAATTGATCAAACACAATAAAAAACTGTAAATTAAAAGTAAGACACAATTCATTAATTTAGGCTCTAAATAACTATCAGGATGTCAATGCTGATCACCGTTTACCCGGAAATTGTATCCTTTCTCTGAAAATGTACTTAATCACTGTTGTCCAAATGTTTGCAGAGTAAATTCAATTGCCGGTATTTTGGTAATGAAAAACCGTTTCGTCGTAATCAAATTATTGGTTAAGTGCAATTAGAAATCTAATAAAATATACAAATGAGTACTTGAATAAAACAAAAGTCTAATGAACAGGGTTATTCGAAAGTCAAATGTATGAATAAAAAAAACATTTTTCACAAAAATCTAAATACCATCAAAAATCACTCTTACGTTTACAGAACCATTTTAATAAAAGTAAACCGCACTTAATGCATTTTATGCTATTTATGGCCATAAGTTGACAACACGCATCATACATTTGTAAAATTGTTCAGTAGGACCAAAAAGCCTTTGTGTTAGTATGTAATATTCAATTATATATTAACGCTCACCATGTTTTATTATATTGTATTATATTGTTGTCATTATATTGTATCGTCTATTACATAGGTTGGGGAAGAGGGTGACAGCACCCCCTTGTAACCGCTATGGCCGTCTCCGTAGTCTGAACGAGTCTTCACTCGTATTTTGTAATTAAAAAATAATTCACCATATAAAAACTAGGCGGTATATCGCTTCAATTTTCTTTGACCTCATTCGACTCTAGTTCTGTTAACGTCTCCGCGAAAGTCGCGAGCGAGTTGATTTTTATTACTAGCGAGTTTCACACGAGATTGCTCTTTAGTTAGAAGAAATCTTTCCCTTGACATTTCGTTAGGTGTGTCAATAATAAATTTTCTCATCTTCACCAACCATTTCGCCTGGCTCAAAGAATAAGTTTTTTTTATATCCTACTATATGGGCGACGCAAGGAATAAAATATGAATGCGCTTAAATAAACCAACTTTTTTAATGCAACAGGTAATAAATTTACTATAAAATAAAAACAGTGAGATATAACTACATATACCCACTATACTTGCGTATAGTATTGTAATTAAATTTAAACTCGAGACCCTATTGCATAATTATAACATTTTTACTTTATATAATTTATACTTTCGTTCGATTGAAATTTATTTTAGGTGAAAATAACAAAACTGTTAAAAATATAAATTAAGTCATAGGCAAACTAAAACAATAATAAATTTCGTAAATATTTTCCATAATATTCATGTATTAATTAATATTAAGGGCAATTTCAACAGCTATATTTGCATATAAACATATTCTTACGTTTTTAAAAATATATGAAAGGTTGGATAATAAACACAAACGAAAAAATACAAATAAAATACTAAAATATATACCCGTTTTGAAGTATTTAGAGTACTAATAATCTTCATAATATAGAGGTTTATATGCATATTCTATTTTTTTATAAAATTAATGACAAAGACTAAGCACATTAGATATTTTACCTTACATGCTTTAAACATATAGTTACGGGACTTAAACTATGGTACTGAGTGATTTATAAGCATGCTACCATAAATATTACGGCTGTAAATAAATACCGACTGTAGAAAGGATAAAAGACGTAACATGCGCAGAACAAATTTTACGGGAGGCACAAAAACGTCTATTTAATGATTTTGGGCCAAAATCTAAATATTAAATAGATACAACCTTAAAATGCATGAAGACTAAAACTGGTATATTTTTTGTCAATCTGATATTAATATTAAAAGTATTTTTAAAAAAAACAGTGAAATTGATGCGGTGGAAGTTTTTATTTCTGGACGCAAATTTGACAGGCCAATCTGTTTTCAAACTTAAAAGATAAATTTAGTTACTAATTTATATTCTTTTGTAATTTATATCCTTCTGATAAAACATGTATTAAGTTACAATTTGGCTGTAGAAGAAACGCCATATTTAAAAAACTGACTATTATGTCTTTTTTCTTGACATACTAAAGTTTCTACCCAAGAAATTCTACGCCTTACTGTTTATTTTCAATTTATTGATGTATCAATTTTATAGTTAAAAGAGAAAAAACTAAAGTTTTAAGTATTAAAATAAATCCTTGTTTTTATATCGTTACCATTTTTTGTTTTCTGTCGAACAAATCTTATTTAACAAAATCGGTATTTATACCAACATGTAAAACTTACACAAAACATTCATATTAAAAAAAATAGCCTTCTTTATAATGTTCAAGTAATAAACAATATTAAATCACTGTTTCAAATTAAAAATAAACGGTCTATCGCATTTGAAAATGGAGTAATAAAACGTTATAAACGTAATTAACGCAGTACAATGTCGAGTTAAAATAACATAATTACAAATAGTCGATCGCACTTTGAAAGGTCTATTCACGACTAAGTTAAAAAGCGCTGGTTATTTTTTGCTCAAAAGCTTCGTCTGACATCTTTCATAATCCTTTGTTTTTCTATTACCAGGAAAACACTCCAAACTCCAGTGCCTCGTTTGTGTGGAAAATTATTATTTTGTGTTATTTCAGCAACAAAAACTGAATTTGAATGTTGTTTCATTAATTATAATTGTATTTGAAAGTCAAAATAAGTTTTAATTGCTTTTTTAATCCATATTTCTCATTTTTCTTACCTAAAATTAATATTGCTTTTTTTTCTTTACTCCCTAATTAGTGACTCCGTGCTATGCAATACATATTACAATATTTTCAATTCTAAAATAAGTTCTATTAATAAAGCACGTGATTTCAAATGCATACATTTCCATTGCAATGAACTGTGTGTGGGTTAATTAAATTTATACCATTCTTAAAAATCGTGATATCGGCTATTTTTCAAATTGACATTGATCGTAATTGATCCTAATGAAGCGGTATATTTTAACGGTAAAATGTATAAAGACTCATTTGATAACTAACTACAAAAGCTGAAACCTCTAGTTATTACTTATATTTACTTATTATACTTATTATTATACTATACTAGTAACATAGACTATATAACAGATCAGTGTACCAAGGGATATTAAAATAAATAAGTCAATTTAAGTCAATCAATAGGTTAGGTTAGGTTAGGTTATTTTGAGTTATTTTATTTAAAAATATAAATATATTTTTACAGTTTATCAATATTTTTACGCGGCAGGCCTTATACACGAGGAGTATAATGAGTTGATCTTAAAGAATATTTTTATTTAGGCTAAGAATATAGTATAGACTCAACTAACTCATTAATCCTAGGTAGATAAATCGGGAAATCTAGAATCCAGCAAATTCTTAAATTATAACTATAACTACATATTGTTTTTTTTTTAAATCTGCTTTGCAATTTTTAAAAAATTTAATTACATAAATGTTTATTTTTAAAGATTTTAAGTGATTATTTTCTAATGATATTTTGACAGCAGTACACAAAAAGTTTTTTATATTTGAATGAATTAATTTTGTCAAATATATGATTAAGTGGAATTTAAATTAAGCATTTACTGTTTTCAAACAAATAAAAATGCAAATTTCACGAAGAATTCGAAAAATCACTATTCACATGTTAGCTATTTATGTTAATGAATTACAGATAGCTTAAAAATTATATGTTTTTAGACAATGACAAATTGCAACGTTTAACGGTTGACAGAGTTTTTTGTACTATATTTGAAATCAATAAATACATCCTCCACCTTGTGCTCTCATTCGTGCGGACGTAGCTTTATACGAGTCTATAATATTTTTTAGTCAGTACGCCTCCCATTTAATGAGGAAATAGATTAGCCACTGGCTTGACTCGTATAAAAAGAACGTTTAGACCAAATCACCGATTTTTTTTACATTTTACAACCCGACTACAACTACTTTACAACACGAAAAGTAAGCGGCAAAAATACTTGTGTGAATGATGCCTTGTTACATTTTCTAAACATTTTTTTTTCATATTTCATCCAACTTACGTCAATATTAATAATATTGTTTTTCAGCGCAGCTTCTCATTTCCCCACACTATGCTTAAGGCGTATGTTGTGAGATAACGAAAGTGAAGCTGACACAAGTAAACGTTTTTATTACATTTTCAAAAGCATGTAATATCACAAACTGTGACACATGATTATCTAAATCTCTTCTATTATTTTCTATTTTAAGTAAATATAAAAATATTGAAAAACTTTTCAACATCCAAAAGTGACTTATTGTTTAAAATTTTAGTTGACTACAATGAAGCTTCTCTAAATGTGGGCCGCAGGATTTTTGTGTGGGTCACAAAATTTTCAGGAAAAAAAAACAAGATGCGATAATTTTGCGAAGAAAATTACTCGCGGCTGTTATCTATAATATTTTGGAGGAACGTGGCTTGGGAAGTTCAAAGGCTTAGAAAACACTTAACTACATTATTCGATATTTTGAAATTAAGCATTTTATGTAATTTAATACTTGAGATAAAAAAAATCTTGGTAAAATAGTTCAGGCATTAACGATAATATTATAATGAACAGAATATAATATAGAATTCGAAGTTGTTTTTTCTTTCTATGTTTAATATAAGACCCATTTTACGTTAAATTAATTAAATATTCAGTAGCTAACAAAGGAAAAAAATTAAACGTTTGCCAGAAAAAATATGAGAAAAGAAATTACTTAAAACAAAAGAGTCTGTGTTAATCTCTTGGTAATTAAAAATAAACGGCTTGTAATGAGAAGATTAATTCTAGTGAATAAAATTTGTAGAAGCAACGAGTTTTCTAATTAACAATGAAATAATACAATAGTTAGGTGCATAAACTTGTTAGTGAAAAACAATATTTTGTTTGCGGATTATCCCACTTTTCCGACCAGACCAGGTGTCCCTTAAAACCCCCTCTCCTATAAAATCACATACAGGATGATTGTGATTAAAATGTATATGGCTTGGAGTTATATTATGTATTATATTAAACATCTCCAATTCATATCTTAATTTTTCACTAGATTTTTTAAGACGAAAACTCGAAAATTATATTTCTATGCTAAATTTTCATTCGATGAAAAAAGTTATGAGCTTTTAAATATAATAACCGCGTGAGCTTTTTTTATTGACAGATGTAGGACTACATGCTCGAGTAACTTAGCAAGTAACCTATAAGCAGCCATTGTGAAGAAAAACTATCAAACTATTACCACTTTACCAAATCCATATGCTCTATATTGAGTTATTCGAGCATCATATGTCACATGAAAGATAATATAGATTTATAAAAAACTTTTGTATCATTATTTTATTGAACCAAAGAATATAAGTTACGCGGAATTAACCTGCTGCTTAATAAGAGCTTTTTAAACTACTTCCGCCTTTTTGTTTTGTTGTATCGCATTTTAAAAAGGTCAACTATCTCATCGATCTAATTCTTAATAAGAACACAATTTTATCTAACACATGGTTATTATAAGTATCTTCACCATATTTGCTCCAAGGTAGAGCATACGGAACTCAACAGTATGAAAACTAGCACTCCATAAACGTAAAAATATGTTTCGACAGATTTTTTCCTGATAGTTTGCTATCAAGAGAATTGTTTTACTTATAAGGCATCTAGTCTTTAATATTTGAATTTTAAAAAATCTTGCAACTGTGAGTGTTGCCCGACCGGAGAAAATAAGTACCTTGTTGAGATATAATTATTATGAAAGGGAATTAAAAATACGATATTCAATATTAGTTCTCATCGATATAGAAATCCACATTACGATCAATTATATGAATTTTATTTAAATTTCTAACAGTTGTGAAAACATTCTCTATTAATTAATTGAGGGTAGATTTTTACTACGCCAGAAGTAGCATTGAAAATTATTTGCACTAATTTGTAATTTTATTGATTCATATACTGACCTCGCTGTAGCTAGGACTAGTAACCAGGACAACAAAATGCAGGACGCTTCCGGTAGCGCTTTTACGCCAGAACATTTTCCCGGAAACCCCTTTTCCAATAAAGCTCCCTGACACAGCTTTTGACGGCAGCAATCAATATGCAAGGGACAAGGTTATATATGCAAGCTCTACATTTTCAGCAATTTGTGTCATTTTTATTAAATTTACTCCGCTTTTGTATAAAAACGAATTCATTGGCCGTTGCATAATTCATTGAAACGAATAATAATTATTTGATAAAAATACATTTTCAGAGCAGCGTGTATTAATATTCACAGACCATATCCAATTTTCAATATATTGTGCGTTATTATACAAAAAAAATTCTAATATTTTTTTTTATTTATTTTTTCATTGTATCTAAATATGAACTTGTAATCAGGCGACCTGGTCTATGTATTCAATAGTCATTATTGTTGATATAATTAGAATTTACTTGTTAAAACTCCATTTTATAATAATAGTCAGGAAAATATTATTGAATATTAGATCTTATGTTTTTCATATCTCACATATTCACGTCGCAACCGAAATATTTATTAATAAAACTAATCAGCATATATTATTGTCTTCCCGGTTGGCGTACGCACTTGGCAATCAAGAAATTGCGAGTTTGATTTCCACATTTAAAAAAATCAAAAAATGCAGGTTCCGATGGCAATTGGGTTAACTAGTTGTTTGACAACCATACTGTGTAGATCCATATGTTTTGCTTTTGGAGCGGAATTAATGCTATTATACTCCTAAAAAACAAGAAAAATAAAAATGATCTCCATAATGTGAAACATTTGATAAATTTGTTCACAGGACTAATATAATATATTGTAATATAAGTATTCAACCGTTTTAGTGAACACGATATAACTATGTAAACTGAATTTATATTACACATTGCTATTGTATTCTTACAAACATCAGATTGTTATAGCACACATCACCATATCAATGCAACTGATGGACTGATCAACAATCAGCCATTATGTCTAAAATACAGATCTGAAAACCGTATTTATTTAGGTGCATTGCATTAGAAAAAATATATTATATGAAAGATTTTTTGGCGTGCAGCATTAACTATTTTGTTCATTGATATGTTTGTATTTTTCTGCAAGTTAGATACCAGTAGAGTTTTAAAGTTACTGAATATCCTGATTTTGCATTGTGTTCCCTTAATTTGTGGCCTAAAATTACAACCATAACTTCAAACACGTTTTTTACTGATTGTTCTAGTGTTGTGTTGATGTCCTTTTAATCCTTCGTATATCACAAAACGCGCATTTTAACGTACCAATGTCAATATGTTGGTACGGTAAACGTGTGATTCACTCATTTGTCTAGGTATACAAAGCTTTTTACTCGTGTGAACGGCGGACTGTTAATTTTAAAGCAAAAAATAGATAACAGTAAAATGAACATGAAAACAATGCAATATTGATATTAATGCTTCGACGAATCAACCATAGGCGTGCTATGGTTGCTACGCCTCGGATTCATATTTCGTAGCAAAAAGCTTTTAAGGCCATTTTTTGCTGTTCAAAAAAATTTGGTATCATGGCGAGACTTCAAATTGCCTCGTGTTCGTAAAAGCATCGGTGAAATATTAGCCAATGCTTCGTTCGAAGAAAGGAAAATGTTTGTTTTAGGAGATAAGTGCGAGGAAATATAAATTACGAAATGTGAATAAATGATTTTTGAAAAACCCTTTGAACATATTTTACCAACAAAATCCAAAAATTAAAGTTGTGTTTTATAGAGTATAATACTATGAAGAAAAGTATGCGTATTTTTTCAATAATCACAGCTTTACTTGTTTTTATATTCTTCTCGTCTAAGAAAGTTGAATATCACGTAAATTATTTATCACACAAAATTATTTTATATTGCTATCTTGAGAAGAAATAAATCGACAGATAGATATGACATGTCTCTTTTTTCAGTGTGACCTTTTAATCTACTCGTATTTTATATGGTAGAAAGTTGTCAATGTTCCACGCGAAAGAGTTTAGAGTCAACAAATTTGAGTCATTAATATAGGAATTATTAGATTGGCGACGTCATTGCAGCAGGTAAGCTGTCTCCATAGATACAGCATCGCTCAAAGTATGAAACAAGGAGGAAATTTTAAATACACAACTGAATGAAAATTCTAATTTGAACTCGCTTATATTTTGAGCTGTCGGCAATAAAGTGAATGATTGAATTAAGCGCATAAAAGCTTTTCCAGTTCAAATAAAATAATTGCATTCAAATTTTGGAAAACTTGATTGAAAGTTTTGAATTTCATAATTAACTTCATTAATAAAAATAAATAAAATATATTTTCTGAAATGTCGCACGTCATCTCTTGAAATGTAGCAACTTCACGTCGAGACGACCCCTGCGATTTTCCACCCTGCACAGCGGTCGCACAGAGGTTTGTAAGCTCACCCCTCCAAGGACACTTGTTGCCAAGGACACCGATGCGATGGAAATGTGCTCGGTCTGTGATGGGATTTCGCTGCGCCACAATAACTTAGTAAATGTATACACAAACGGAACTACTCTAGACAGTTTTGCATCTGATTCATAATTAGAAATTTATAACTTCTATCTCAACCTTTACAATAATATAATATAAAATATAGGTATGACGGTATTCTTTTGATGTTTTATTTTGCTTTAATAAAAACGAATTTCAAGTTATTGTGTTTCATATTCACCTATTAAATAGAAAGCAAAATTTCAACCAATAATTCTTGCAAAAAACACGATGGAAATCGATTAACATGGAAACGTTTAATATGACTAATTCTCCCGACAATATACAATATAATCTTAAATCATAGATACATAAAGGATAATAATTATTCTTTTCTTTATCACGAATCAAAAATCGTTTACCAGGAAAAGATTTCATATCTTGAACGAATAAAATTTACCTAAATCGGTTGTATGGTCATTCAGATGTTTCACTTTATTTTCATTAGACCGACTAGTAGAATAAATAATAATGGTTGCTAGGTTACTTTTTGTCTTTAGACAAAGGTAATGCCAATTTTCAAGCCATTTCAGTCTATGGAGGGTCGAAAAAAATACGTTTAAAATACAGTTTGTGTGTGCAAGTGTTTTTTTTTATTAAATATACAATATCTATCTTAAGTTTTAATAGTATACCTAATATGACATGTTAGATAATTTATAGACTGTCAATATACCTAAAATTTTACGACATTTAAAACATCGGTGAGTTTTTTTACGCACCCGTCGCTTAGCACATTTTTTTTTAAATATTATATTCCATTCTTCACAGTTTCGTGTTAAAAGTTTCCCATATTTATTAACGGATATTTAATTTAGTTTAATTTAGTAGAAAAAATTGCAAAAAACGTGCATGAGTATAATTAACTGAACACCATATATTTATTGCTAATTTTATAACTTCCCTAATACCAACCAATCTCACTGTAAAATTAACTATCTAAAAGCAAAAAATTGGACATTAATATAATATATTCGTATGCAAATTTCATTCATTCATTTATTTAAGCCTAGTTATGAAAAGACACAGTCTAACTAGCGGAAAAATTCACAGGACAATTAGTACAGCTAAATTAAACACTGTAAGTTCTGCATACTTTTACATATTGTCGTATTCATTATATTCTTTATAGTTAAATATGGCGTATATAATGCTTTGTATTGTGATATAAATCATTATCATTATACATAGTACATATTTCTATGGTTTTAATTTTGAAACATTAAATTATTGTCTAATAAAAAGAAAAATTAATTATTCGTAAAACAATACTGTACCAGCCCTATTTCAATTCAAATACGACCTCTAGTAAATTGATTATCGAAGTTTCTAGCTGGTCTAGTTTACATTTGAATTGGTAGTTATACTATCTACGACACAATTTACATCTCAACTAGTTTAATTATGCACATATCTTTCGATAGTGGCAATAAATTAAGGGTGGGACCAGTTCTCTTAATTCATTCCTGTCGACTACTTTTTAATATACTAATACTATAATCACAATCAAATGTATTGTATGCATTTATACCAGTCAATTTTCCTAATAATTAATACCGAAGTAACGAACTTTTCACTATAACTTATATCATTTGTTTTCCCGGAAAAACGTTCATAGTATATAAACAAAAACAATTTATTTAACAAATTAGTAATTTCAGTATAACGAAATATTTGTCTCGAAAGTCCAAAATAATATACCTTTATACGATGTGTTTGATATCTTTATAAGCGTCTTTTTGGCTTTTATCATAAATAGACGTATCGTGTGTAGACGGCTGTCCTATATTAATATTAGAGTGCACTTATCTATCAATCGAAAGTGATTTCGTAATTCTGAAAGATTTTGTATGTTTTCAAAATTTATTTTAAAATTGACAAAAACTACGTCGATTCACACAAAGAAAAATTAGCCATATATAAAGAAATAGACTGTAGGAAGAAAAAGATTGACGTTCCAAAAACCATTGAATTGCGCTATTAACGCTACCAACGTATTTAAAACATCGTACGAAAACAGAAAACCAAATTAAAAAACGTGTGATGGGACCACAAAGAAAAAAAGTCGAGGTGCATTGAATGATGGTGTTGATAAGGCAAGATGTATGTAGATACAAGATGTACAGTGACGAAATATTCCCAAATATAAGCTACTTATTAATAAAAAAGATTTATAATAATAGTTGAGCCGATTAAAGCATTTTCGAGAAACTTTTTTTATATTCAGTATAACGATACAAAAGTGTTGATTCTACGAGTTTCGTTATAACGAGATTCGACTTGTAAAACAATTATTTATAAAATCAGTAAGCAATGTAATATTAATTTTGATATTTAGACACAGCTGAAATTGTATTGTGAATATACCTACAAATTGTAGAACATCTTGTAGACAAATATAGAGAGAAGTCGAATAGCATTTAATTTCAAGAATATTATGAATCTAACACAGAAGATTCCGGGTTATTTTGTTATTATAGTAAAACGGAAATTTAATAATATTTCAAGCGCCAAACGATACGCGCCATAATGATTTTCTCGGTTGAAATTAAATATCACACAAACTGTTTTCCATCGTATAACATGAAAAGCACATATGAATTTTCACGTCAGGCATCATGTAATAATAAAAATGAGACGTACCCTATTCATTTCTCACTCTTGAGTGCTATTCCATTTGAGAAAAGTACCCACGCAGTGCAAAATAAAATAAGTAAGATCAAATAAATATACTTATCTCAAGAAATTCAAAGGGACTGATATTACGTATACACATGATAAACCGCTATATTTCCAAGTATTTAGACCCAAATTACAGCGAAAGGATTTGGTTTATGTTCGTTTATTGACTTGACTATTTCAAGTAGCCCGCCAGTTTGCTCGATAAGCAACTGTGACTTGCCAACTTGTGAACTAATTGTTATGATTCATGTCCATGCATGAAATTTACATATTTCTTCATGTATATTTTAATATAAAATTCAAACCCAGTAAGCAAATGGCTATCAACTATCCGGTTTATAAAAACATTGTACTTTTTATATGGTAACAAGCAAATTTCAATTTAAAAACTATTTCTTTGGCTTTCTGTTACTTACTATGTTTGTTACATAAAAAAATATTAAACATACAGATTCATTCATAATACACATTGTTTTCTATATCGTATAATTACGTTAAATTATACGTATTAAGGAAAAACAATCTCCTCCGTAGCCGAGAGGTTAGTGTGCGCGCGCTGCATTTGGGGAATGCAGATGCGATTGTCACATCCGGTGAATTTTTTTAATCTGAAAATGTATGACTGGATGCTTATTGGGTTGAGAAATTCTCTCATAAAGAGTTCTCGTGAAAACATAATCTGTCAAGGCGTTTTCACATTGCGTAGTTCCATATACTTTACTTTTGAAGTGGATTTCTTCATACTGTGTTAATCCATTTGTCCTACTTTCGGATAGTAAAAAAATAATCGGTAAGTTTTTATCCTTAGCTATTTATCATAGTATAGTTGTATCATAACAACAGTAATATAATCGAAATAGCTATCAAAAACATATAATTATGGGTTGTCACTTATTTTATGATGTATAAGGTTATGTAAATATAAGTTGTATATTATCGAATACAAAATAATAGCTTCACATATCATAACAAAGTATTTTTAGTGAAAGACTTTCATATTCAATAGTATTACATTTTTCCCTTAAATGTCAGCAAGTCGTGGCTTTATTACATGATTTTTTCGTGTTGAACGTTATCTAAATACAAAAGGTATAATACACATAAAACCTTCTTAATCCCCTAACAACAAAGGATCCTACTCCTTTCTATCAACCGGCCATTAAGGATAATGAAAAGAAAGGACTGTTATACAACATTGCCTATACATGGATGTAAAGAAATATAAAGATATATTTCATTAATAACTACAAATATGGTATACTATTTTATGTAAAATAATCGATACGAATGTATTTATTATAAAAACGCCTCTGTAAATTATTTCACTTTTTTCAGTCTTTTGTCACTATTCCTACTCAATCTATACGTATTTTTTGAGTACCACTATATAATACTATTCATTTTCTTATATATTTAATTTTCTAATATATGAAATTGTCAACGATCAATTCAAATTATAGAAAACTTCATTCTAGATTTCGGAAAACAAAATAATATTATTTGCCGATCATTAAGCAACTTTTACAGCCACATTATATTGGCTAATATATTATTATTACACAACGTGGTAAATAGCACCCCAAAGATTAATAGAGAGTCTTCGGCACCATTTGCGAAGATGACGAAATAGATATAACCACGAACTATAGACGTTGTACAGTGACCCCTTTATCGTCTCACATTTCAAAGTGGACCGACTCCATTGAGCCTCTCATGGAGGAAAAGGATAGCGAACCATCGAAGATGTACCTCTTGAATATACCGAAAGAAAAAAAAATCGGAGGTCCAAAACTAGTATAGTTGAACTATATAGATAATGCTGAATTTCCGTAATTAATATGGTGAAGATAACTTGAAATGGGACAAATAAAATTTATTTTCAGTACGCACCATAAAAAAAACTACCATCTCTAAATAATCTAAATAGCTTGTACTCACTTGTATATCATTTTAACAGCTTTCGTTTGCTGCATTACTTGAACAACATTTAAATTATTTCAATTTACGTTTCGTTATTATTCATAGTCAGCCTAATCTTATATACATAAAGAATCGATAAAATTGTCTATTGAATTATGGACGAACTTCATTGTCAACAGTTTTTTTTTCCATTTTAACGTTAAATTTTTGTTAGTTTTTTGTGCAGTAATTATTTTTTACATGTATTTCACGAAGAAAGATTTTTTTGCGGTCTCGGTTAATGATAGCATCGTGTTTTCATTTATTTTATCAATTTACACTAAACGAATTCCATTGCAAGTAGAAGCAGGACCAGTGAAAAGGACATTGCGGTTTTTGTAAACGATAACGCTACACAGTGTTAGTATACAATTCAACCTCTGTCGTAAAAGATCGGGTCTACTTATACTGAACCGAACCGTTTCTTAATCGCGGTTCCACTCAATGAAATTGAGGTCCGACTATTTGTGGTGAACCAAAGGTTCGTCACTGACACTCAAATAAATACACGTGATAATTTTTCGGCATTCATTTTTTTTAATTTCAAAAAATTTGTGTTATATAATCGAAAATAAATTACTGTATATTAAACGTGAGTCTTTTAAACAAGCATGTGTGTATTTTAATCGACTACGTGTTTATTTTACAGTCTCGGCGATCTTGAATAGAAACTTTAAATATATCTTAAGATTATATTATGATCTAAATTGGTTTGGATGATTGATGAGTTAATTAATTAATTCTTAATTAATTAGAGTAAAAAATAATAATCTCTCAACATATCTCAGTCGTTGCTTTATATGGATCCATACGGTCACCATTTGAATTGGGCATGGTTAAAAATGTGTTGTTGAATTTAGCTACCATTAAATGTTTATTAATTAATTAAGCTACTATTATGATTATTAAAGTACTAGCTTTCTTACCTGGCTTCACCCGAGATAGATTTGATCTCATTCTTAATTCATTTTATTTTTCCTATTTTTACTACACAAATTTATTTCAATATTTAGCTATATGCACCATAATATATTTGTCTTTTATCGATCATCAACTGACATCAATTTGAAATAAACACTCGGAAATGATTGATGGATTGTCCCGCACAATCCACAATATCACAGTTGATTTTAAAAAATAGCAACCAAAATGACACACGTAAATATTACGTTGTCACTTTTAACCGTTTAAAAGGAGGTTTTGTGTCAGACAGATATGCTTACGTGTTTTTTGTTTTATAGTACAAATATCTATGTCTGAATCTTGTTCTTGGATCATGTGTGTATTTTATATTATGATAGACAAATTCCGATGGATCAAAGACGAATGTTGATGAATGAATGAAAGTTTATTATAGACTAATGTTTATAATCGTTTACCACTAGTTTGACACTTAAATAGATAGTACGTTCTTGTGCAAGTTTTCCAGAAGGATGGAAAGCAGCTGGTTGTTAATCTATTTTACTAGTATTTAAGCCTATTTTTATAACGCTTTTATGCAAATAACTGAATAATTTGATCGCACATCGTGAACTGGTATTATGCTAGAATATTATATAACCATTATCTGAAAATCTCTAAAATATTAAGCAATAATCTAAATACGACAGGTAATAATTGGCTAAAAAATAAACTGTATTTACACGTCAACTCAAAGGGTTTTTTCCGGCTGAAAAATTGTTGCGTCAGATTGCAATACGAAATAAATTAAAAACGGTTACACGTCAATGAAAATAATATAAAGATTTTTCTTATCCCATACTTTTTTATATTATTTTAAAGTACTCCGGTTAATATATAAATGTAATCAAAATAACAATGAAGCAAATATTAATAACGATTCCAGATTAAAACCAACATACAATATTTAATATTTTAGACACATCCATAACTTGCGCATCTCGAAAGGACGAAAAGATTTTTCAAAATATCTTTTTTTTCAATAATCATACCGTATATACGTCCTATCAAAATTATGTAAACTGCAAATGCCGAATTAGTATCAAAATTTAGCTTTTAAGTTTAAGTTTGAAGGATGTCTTGCCAAATTTGTAACCAGTAAAAAGTATTTCCACCACATCATTTTTTTTTCAACCATATTCGCTCCCAAAGTGAAGCATATAGATCATTGCAATATAAAGACGTTTTGACAAATTGTTTTTCATGAAAATTGTCTAAAATACAATTGCTCAACCCGATGGATATCCATTTTTGAGTGTGAGGATATTTTAAATCCGACAGATGCGGATATCTCCAGATTACTAGGCGCGCGCACTAAGCTCTACGCTACCAGGGAGACATAATTATAATTTGTTAATGTTAATTTTAGTTTTCTTTCTTAGATCTTTGCACACAATAACGATGGGGCTATTTAATATTTTGACTTTGACCCAAAATCAACAGACGTCCTGTAAACAATTGTGTGTCAGCTACGCCTTTTTTTCGTTCCTCAGTTGATACAACATATAACAGGTATTTAGAATTAAGCAAAAAAAATTACCATAATACTTGACGAAATTTGTATTTTATAATAATTTCAATAAAATTAGTGTGGAACGTAACAATTCATATTATACCTGTTTTTAAGTAAACAATTATTCTTTCAATATTAAATCAACCCATTTATAAGAAGCGTACTGAAAATTCTTAAAAGCTACCTACTCCGTTGCCATGGATAATTTTCCAGGAAAATATAATACCATGCGACAAATAAAGCAAACAATCTATTTATACTCATTTTACTTCCCTCGCTCTCGGTATTTGGAAAGGGCTTTATTTTAAAGATATCAAAACAAATTCAATCATTATATTACACGTGTTTTTCAGTTTATTTTCTTAAATCGCAATCAATGACAGGTGAAGTCTAACCTGAAGTTATTATTTGAACAAGAAACAAATTCATCAATAACGAAATGCAAAATATATAGAGTGTTCGAAATCTCGATAGGGCGACACAAAATTTTAAATAGGGTGACTTGTGGCCCGCAAGTCACGAGCTTTACATGGCTGACAGAACTATCCCATACACTATAATAGATAACATACACTATTATTTTATACATATAGTATAGATAGAAATATAAATATTTTTTAGAATAGAGTGACAACGTCAATTCGTATATTTTCGTAGTATTTATTCATTTTGTATATAAAGAATCACACACTCAATTAGATGATACTAGTCATTTACTAAAATGATATGTCACATACTAAAATAAATTATATCAATTTTTTCCATAATCATCGCTCAATTTTCAAAAACGACCATATATTAAACAGAAGTAATAATCGACAAAGCACTTCTCAACTGCCTGAGATATTGCTTACATTTTAAGCGTATTGCTCTTAGTAATATAATTGTATAAGCTTAGATTAAATTCAAAAATAATTTTTTTATCAACCTACTCACAATTTTACGAGTGAATTTTGTTAAATTTGTTTTAAGTGATGTAACAACAATGTTAACAAGTAATTTTTATTTATAATTTTGTAAATTTATGTAAAGAAAAGGAAAGATTAAAAACGAACATTATACGTTGGCAAAGAGTTATCATATCAATTAAAAATAGATTAATTTTCAAAAACGACCATATATTAAACAGAAGTAATAATCGACAAAGCACTTCT
>JAGVSQ010001537.1:0-28681 GCA_022683975.1 Rhyacophila evoluta | reverse complement strand
GGGTTTCGCCTTTCGGCATCTTCAGGCTACATTATATGTGGGCGGTGAGCGAATACTACTAGTATGTTATATGTTACTGTCGTGGAGATTCATATACTCTATATTCGGATCCGATATCTTTACGCTTTGTAGATCCATATGCTCGAATTTCAGAGCGGACACATGGTACAAAAAACCCTTCGCTGTTTCTATGTCAATGATATTACATTTAAAATACGGATGTGTTCGTGTTTATATACAATAACAGTAATTAAATAATAAGCCACATTAATCAAATTTTATAAAGAAGATAGAATGATTTAAATAAATGTACTATAAATAAACACTCGGGACAGATAAATCGTTACCAAGGAAGCCGTTCATAAACAATTCAATTCATCTTAAATTTACACGGCCATCAAATCGCGCATCAATTTACCGTTCAGTATAAGATTTTATTACTATTTATTAGTACCGCAATGAACGCGAGTTAACCCATTGTGGCCTTTAACAGGTTTCGCGTGTCAACATTAATTTTGCAATATTGACTATCAAAGAGGTTTGTTCGTCGAGCCATTATAATAATGCTTGTTCGACTACGCCGTATAGGATCCTGTCAACAGCCATGTACTGCTACGATAAGAATAGAATTGCCGCCCGTTCTAAAATCTAACTTATAGATTACACTGTATCGATCTCTTCCATATCACCTTTATATGCGGAGAACATGGCCACCAACCACATGGCCCTTCCAGGTTTCTCTAAATCCTGCCAGGTCGTGCAAATATTCTTTAATTCCACTGATTACATCCCGTAAATAGTGCTCGACAGTCTTCCAGGATGTCGGAATCACATCGGTCGGAAAAGCAGATAAGCACGATTCAAACTCTTCGGATATAGATTAAACATAGAAAATATATTACGTTTGTAAAGAATGGACTAAGTGTATAAAAAATAACTGTATAAAGTCTTGCTTTTGGTTCATACAATTATAAAACTGAGAAGCATCAATCCCTTTTTTTAATTTCGCCGTGCGTGCCCTTTTTAGCATGAGGAGTATTTTAATGTGTAAGCATAGCATGGTGAATGTGTTAGTCTACAAGGGTTTTATGTTTGTGGGATTCTAAGCAGATGCCCACAGGACCAATCCGTCCCAGGCTGTAAATTTAGACAGCTTCTTAAGGTTTATGACCGTAATCAAAACAGGTCATTTTGTGGCTCAAAAACAGACAAGTTATAAATTTTAATCAGCCGTAATGGTAATAACAAAATGATTATAATTTAAATTTTTCATAAAAAAAAAAATTACTGCTAATCCTTGGTGGTAACGATTGCATTAAAATGTGACATATAATTAAGGAGACACATTTTGTGATAGTATAAAACAGTCAACCGCATTTTTTCAATTCGATTCCAACTTACAATTGGAGCAGTGTTGCCAGATACAGGTGCAGAAGAGAAGATAGTATTCAACTTACCTGAAACGAAAAAAACGATTTATTAGAAACATCGATGAATATTTTACTCACCACAAGTTTCATTGACAACAGAAGTGGTTTTGATATTTTTAACATATGACAATGTAGCGATAATTTTTCACCAAGTTCACCAGCGTTAATTAATAATATGCAAAGAATATTTTTGAAAGTCAAATTATTAAAATGAAGACAGAGCAAACTTGTATATATTTTATTTTAATAGCATACGCATTGCTTGCTCTGATCTATACGAGCGAAAGTTTTGGCACTAAATTACTAAACTTAACGGGGTCAGCGATGATAAGCTTTTAATGAATCATTATTGTTAACAGTGAAGATAAACGAAATTAAATAAAGATATTGTTTATGGTTCCAACACAATCAACATCGAATACCTTCGAAATAATTAAATTTTGTGGCTATATGACTTACTTCTGCACTTTTTTATTTAGGAGAAAATATTGGACGAAATGTATACGATAAAGGTAGAAATAAATGAGAGTCGTTAAGGAACCAACTTCACTACGGTAATTAGCAGAGAATCTCGAATCCTTGGGTCCAATTTTGCCGAACCTTTTTTAATTATGAGATAGGCAATGAATATATGAACGTCGTCGGAGATTGTATTTTTCTTAGACTCGTATAGCGGTATTTATTATATTTTATTCAGAGATGTTTTTATTTTGTATTATATTGTCTCCCTGGTAGCGTAGAGGTTAGCGTGCGCGCCTCGTAATCCTAGTTATACGGATTCAATTCATGTTGGATTTTTAAAAAAATCAAAAAAAATGTAGAACTCGATGGTCATTATGTTGAGCGATTGTCGTGAAAAATAATATGTCAAGACATGTCTTCACATTGCGGAGATTCATATAGTCTACTTTCGTGATGGATATCTTCATAATGTGTAAATCCAAACGCTAAATTACTTGAACTAATAATCGTTTAATATTCAACATCTTTTTGTCTGTATAAACGTTATCAATCATCCCCATCGTTAACTTGACTAACAATAAACATAAAATCACAACAACGCGTTACTGAGAGTTAAGCGCACGAGTTTTAGTGACATTAAAATAAATCCAAAAATACGGAACTGGATACCCAACGTGTATATCTTCAAGTTACGAGAATTCACATACTCCATTTCTGAAGCGAACATATTGACGCTTTATATATGAATACGTCTTATTTTAAAAGCAGATATGGCAAAATATATTAATAAAACTACCTTCATTTTCGGCCATAATCTATTTCCGTGAAATGATTCAAAGCTATTTATGGAAGCAAGAAAATTATCATAAGAATGTATTACAGAAATATTATTATTCGTCAGATTTTTTTTTGAATATTCATACAAGAATTCGCGTCCACCTATTCACAGGCGGACGTTTTGCTTCGCCAATGATATATCTCCGAAAGTTGGCTCGCATCGAGCATCGGAGTTATTTCAGTCGCTGTGATTGTATAACAAAATCACACGGCTTTCATATTATATTATTATATTTCGGCCAAATGTATTATAAAAAGATTTTTTAAATACATAAACACAAGAACAATGTTGCAACTGTTAAAATATGCATTTTTTCGATAGAAATAACAGTAAAACGAAATTCAAGCACGTATGAAAATATACATATAATACAATGTTAACTTTTAAATACTATTAATTAAAATTAATTTTACTTTTATAATATAAGAATGCACCAATTGTCATAAGTCTGCTTTCATAAAAGTCGTACTTAACTGTAATTATAAAATAATATACACGCATCATTTAAAATATTTCAATACAGCAAATAAACATCCTTGTCATTTTCGTATATAACATTTTTACGTGTAGCTTTCGGAAAAGCTCTCATAGATTTAGGAGCCTAGTGAAATTGTCTTAGTGTTAAACGTTTTATTTTATTTTTAAAACTGTACAATTTAGTTTCAAGCATAGCCGGCAGTTGATATATATTGATACTCATTTTTAATTGGTATACAATTATAAAGGTTGTGTAAGTCATCCCATCAACGGTTATTATACATAGCACTCGATGAAAGTTTACCCGTAACCTGACTAAATCTAATACAGCTTTAACTAATCAAACGTAATATTAATAATACGAAAATGTTATAAAATTTGCGTATCTTATTATTGGTTTAATTTGAGCTAAAATACGAAGATAAATGCAGCAAAAGCAAATGCTGAATCTACTGAATAAATACAAATATATTATAAGTAAATCACATCTCTATTGTTACTTCAATTAGTAAGTAGATCCAAGTTGAATTTAAAACACGGCCTTCTACTTTTTCTAACAATGTACGCCAATGCATTTAAAAATGCAACCTTTGACCATACAAAACAAAGTAGAGTTATCTGCATGCAGCAGGCCCTGTTATAGGCAAAGCGCAAGCGACAGGCAGCTCGGCGAATTGCACATCCGGCAATGGAAGGCTAATGAAAGCTTCCGCTCCGTGTATTAATTGAATGAGCCGCCTGAAACACGGAAAGCTTTTACAGCTGTCGTAGTGATAACAACGTTTATGCACAATTTATAGGAAATTTAACGTTTGTTGTCTTGTAGTTGAACAATTTTTGTTTGTTATTTCACACAAACATGTACACATCCCTGAATGAAAAAATTACATTCGACTGTCACATTGCAATATAATATATATTTCAAATACATTGATTTCAATTCGCAGGCGAGTCATATAAAGTCATTATTTTTGTACAGAGAAGAAAATTTTGGTTGCTTACATTTGTTTACAATATTTCAAAATTTTACCTGAATTGAATATATGTTAATTTCACATAAAAAATCCAAGAAAATGTGACAAAAGCTTTGTTTTATATAACACAGCTTTCCAAATAATAAAGACTTTCAGCTGATGTTTGCTAAAAAAAAAAAAAAACAAATTGGCTACCGGAACAACTCAACCTTTTGCACTCTGAATCGCTTGCCTATTGGGATTAATGAATAAAACAATGCTGCCGATGAAAATATTGATGATATGTACATTCTGTATGAGGGTTACATGGATTCGTTATGTCACATAAGTATCATCGGCAGAAGCCTTATGTGAACCAGTCAGCAGAACGTGATATGTATATTGAAGCAGTCCTTGACAGATATGTACATCAGAGGCCTTGGAATGGCATTAAAATTTGTGATCAAATATATTTACACACCAAAAGACTTTTACTAAGACGACCAAACAACAGATTAAGTGAACACTATTATATACATATAATATAATCCTGCAAAATTTTATTCGCGAATCTTATGACTTACTGAGGAAAAAAGCTCTTTCATAAAACTACGTTACACTTTTATTATTTACAAAGAAAGGAATTGATTATTTTTGTTAATTGATATTTATTTACAATAAAAGTCTTTTCATATAAAATAGAGCATTAAGGGATTGCAGTTAATTAATAATCATATTTTTAAATATTTATAAAATAATGACTATTACATTTGCGAATATTTTTTTTCTGTATAATAAATTTCACATGAATGTAACACAAAATGTTCAAGCGAACTTTGAAATAGTAATAGTTTACGTACTTTCAAAAAGTTTGGCAACCACTCGTTTAAAAAAATCACAGAATATATTTTAAAAATACCCTGCAAACATTGGTATAAATTAAAAATTGAACAAATTATTATGTATAAAATTAATTATCACATTTTTGATTATTTAATATTTGAGAATTGTTTGTCACATAATTCTCATGAAAAATAATCTGTCGAGATGTCTTCACATTGCGGAGATTCATACACTCTACTTTCGGACTGGATATCTTCACACTGTGTAGATCTATATGCTCGACGTTGGGAGCAAACATGGTGTAAAAAATATTTTTGAAAATATTCTAGTGTTCGAATTTTTTGAATGATTGAACAAAGCTTCTTACACCAACGGAGGTGAAAATTTCCGATTGTAGAACGATATTAATATTATAAATTGAAATGAACAAGAAAAACGCCTACCCGAGATTTGAATTTTAAATATTACTAAAAATCATGACCTTTGCAACAGTCTGAAAAATCGAAAAAAAGAGAATTGGCGTCCTTGAGAATAACACCCAAGGTTATTCTCGAAAGGTATTGTTTGAACAGAACAGCTTCTTAGAATAAAATGAAATCAAGTGAGAGGCACTTGAAAAATCCAAAGAAAATGATATTGCGGAGTCTCGAAAAGGGTGCGGAAAGCCAACTCGACTGCTAAGTGATTCCCGTACTGTACGATCATACTTAATGCGTTTTTCATGTTGAAACAACACACAAACATAGAAAACGGACGTCTAACAATTTAAGTGGTAAACATTCTTGCTACCAAAACATTGTACTGTTTTTATATTGTCCATGATACATCCAAACTGATAACGTGTTAATTAACCCTTTGAGGAGTATGGACGTACATGTACGACCGTGCGCACTGTCGCATTATTTTCATAGCTATTATTTAATTTTTAAATAAAATGTTATTATTTTAATATAAATATTAAATCTATGTGGAAGTCATTACAATCGTATCATATATATTTTAGGCTAGAAAAAAATACGTGAACATTACGAAAAAAAAGTTGAGTTCTCTTTCTATAATTATTATGATTTGTTAAGAAACGAAACATTACTTATAATTTGGTTCACAGAAACACATAAAATGTCACATAAATCAGTCTTGAAGGGCTTAAATATGTTCTCAAGTGCTACTTTGATTCCAAAATGTCCATATGTCATAATGTTATACACATTCTTAACAATTTGGAATGACTTTTTAGTTGATTTTGGGAAATACAAGAGCATTGTTTAGTAATCGGCATATCCAATTCGACTGATTTCATAATATAAGTTGAATTGATAGCAGCGAAAGATATTCGTGTTTAGAAAGTGTGTACATAAAGAATTAACTCACTAATGGTAGGGTTACATCAACGAATAGGGATATCGATATTTTACTGTATAATATAAACATGTCGTCAGTATTCAACATCTTATAGGAATAGTCAACGATGAAGACAAAATATCTTTTCATTTTGTTATCGGCCATTAATTATCACCCAAAGATATTCACACAGATTGCCATTAATATACATAGGGATCATTTTTTTAGCTCTCAACCCTATTAATCCGACCGGAGAAATTTTGGCGCCATGGGAGGCCGTCGGGTATTACCCCCAGGATGTATTCGGCGGAATTAAAGGATACTGGCATGACTTGGGAGGAAGCGGTGGCATTGAATCTTTTTGCTAATATGAAGAGTTATTTTAAGATGTATACGTTAGTATGTATTTATTTACATATGTATATAAAATAAGCCAAACCGATTGCATCAAATTTAATATGATAGTTTGGCGTATCGATGTGTGCGCTTGTGATCCTGCACGGCATTAAATGTCGCAGGTTTGAGTCCTGTAACAGCGTAAAAATCTGTATAGTCCTAATGCGTATTTAAACTAAGGGTATAGATGCCCGACGCGTTGTTCGCTCGGCTGGCAACCGATTCACGTAGAAAACAATCTTGTTTATAATAAATTTAGTTTTCATTCCAATATTCAACTACTTATATATTTTTTTCGCATCTTCTAAGCCAATATTTTCACATTCATGCTTGTTTTAATGCAATATTAAATCCGCGATAAAAATAAAAATTATAAAATAATAAATGATAAATATTTTTTTAAATATTGACTTCTCCTTGATAGTTACTATTTTTATAAGAAAACTCACTTATTTAAAAATATAATTCACAATAGATTCGTTCACACTGCGTATTTTTTATATTCTTTCCAATAGAGTTTAAACTATCATACAAGATAAACGCATAATTCTTTTTAAATATTTGATAAATCATAACTACTACTAATCATAATTACTATTAAAATATAATTTAAATAATTAATACTTCACTTTTCACGACTATTTTCACAATTATAATAAATTACTACTATCAAGTGGATAACGCTGAAAGTAAGAGAGGAGCTTTTTATTAAGCTTCGAAAACAATTTCCGCGATAACTCATTCGCAGGAAGCTTATATATATTACTCATTAAGTTAATGCAATCGATATCACAATATACACAGTGTTCACTGTAATTGTGCCATTACGAAAACCGGGTACCAATTTGATAAAACACAAGGATTAAGACAACTCTAACACTTAAGCTGTCACCGTGGATACAATGCTAAGGTTCGCTCGAGTAATGGATTCTAATTGCATTGGTATACAGCAACGTAATGTTGTTCTCAAAGCAAACACGTTAAGAATGAAGAGTTGAAGTACTACATTATGTTGTGGTGAACTATTTTAATGGCCCGCACTAAAGAAAATAGTGTTGATTAATAAAAAAGTTAAATGAAATTAAATAAATTTCAAATTCGATAATGAATTAAGTTAAAAACTTCGCTTCATATGATATTAACATAGTTTCGTCTATCGTTTATACACGAACAAGCAATATTGCCTACATTGATAAGCCTACATCATGTTATACTTATTCCGCTCGCTTCTTTTAAAGGGTGATTCACACTGGGCCAGTAGCCTAGTATATTAGACAACATTAGCACATTCATAGGTGTTTTCATAAAAATTAACGATACAAGTGCGGATTACCCTTTGTGACGTATCTGTTTATCTTTCCAACTCTATTTGCCGATTTTTTAAGTATATTTTAATCCATTTAACTTTTTATAAGCGGTATAATGTTACAAACTCGATAAACTCTTGTCATAAAAATAACGTAACAAATTTTACGTATTCAATGATTTTAAGATATAATTATCACGTGCTAAAAGAAGAATCGAAAAATATATTGAAAAAAATGATATAGATACGTAGAAAAAACTTTATTGGTTTAATAATAAGTCTAATAACCAAAGCGTTTAACATCTATAATACTGGTTATCAAAATATGAATCACACACATGTAAAGTGAGTTCCTCTTCTACTTTGAGGCATAAATTGTAAAAAAACTCTTCACGTTTGTTACGCCACAATATAGATTTTTCACATTGGATATTATACATAAATAATAACTGGAGGAAGAAGGAGAAGGAAACAAAATACGTCGTAAGAAACTCGAACTCGAAATTTTCGAATGGTGAAATGAATAAAAAAATAATCATGATTATTCATTTATTGTTCGTAACAATCTTCGTCACAATGAGACTGTACCGTCAACATTAAAAAAATGTCACGATTTGTGGACGACTTTTAATGCGAATTTCTAGTCAAAAATAGTATAGTTACATGTTCTTTAATATAATCAAAAATGAATCTTGATTGGCAGATATTAATGGAGACTTAAGTGACGTATTGTCCGCGTACCAAATTCGCATCAAGCCGACAGTAGATGTAATACATCGTTGTATTCTAACTCTATCTAACACGCCAGAACAAATAAAGGTGCTTTGGATACGACCTGAGTGTTGCGAATGAGTGGCGCTAACCGCAACCAGTGTAAATATTAACAGAACCGAAGCTATTCAAATCGCACTGAGAAATGGTTTACGACTGTTTATTATGGTGTAGCGTGTAAATTAATTTAGAAGTGTAATTTAATGGTATCATTTCACAACGCTGTTCCGAAGACGTAATTATATTAACTACTGGATAAGACGTTTTCTCAATTCTCGGTTGAATATTCGTGCCAAAATAGAGTATTGTTCGCATACAAACGGTGGACGAGCAGCACTAAATTGGTCGTTGACACACAAATTTAGTAATACGAACCACACATTCAGATCAACTCAACACGCGAATGACAGAGTTGCACGAGCTTTAGTCATCATTAGTATACTGACCTCTTAAAAGTTAGACGTGAATCCCTTAGGAGAAAAAGAATTGCTATGATTACAAAGTATCACTCATAGGTACTACATCTAATTGATGCCGATTTACTGATTATTTTCCCAAGTGTAATCTAAAACAATATATTTTATTACATACAATAATCGGTAAGAAAATATGCCAGCTGTTGGACCCATCGTCCCATCCGACTTGGTTGCCAGAAGGGCTAATTTCATTATTTTCTAAAAGTTTTCAGCATTATACGGCGATCGTGATCTCTTCGCATGCATTGCTTGACCAAATAATCTCTTTTTTTCATTATATTTTTTAACTTCAGCACACTTGGGTGAGTAGTGACCTAAGTCTTGGGTAATTTATATTTACTCCCCAGATATTCTCGTCGAGCAAAGTAAATCGCTTTTCGACATCAGAGCTCCGGAATATGCCTGATTAAGACCAGATCTAAAAACAGGGCGGCTGGATGATGGAGAAATTTTGTAGGTTACAAAACTCAGTATCTGTATTAACAGCAGGGCTGTTAATCAACTGACCTAGATATTAATAATTTAAATTTATGTCACTCACTTACAACAGAATTTGAGCAACTTTTTTGAACAGGGTTCACAGAGGCGCGTATTGAAGAGTAAATAAAATAGTCAGGTATTTTAAATTATATTTGATGTGAAGTAATTCCGATTTCTTTAGGATAGAGTTAGTTAAAAATATTAATAGGATTGTTGCCAAAGAAGAGAAATATTTGAAAACTATACATATTTGAATGAATTTATAAGTACGATATAAAGTAAACTTTGTATCAATCATGAAAATGTATATATATTATATATTCAGTAAAAATACGCAATAACCACGGACGTAAAAAAATATTGACGTTGTGAATGAATTAGTTGATAAAATACGATGTTTATTTACAAAAAAAAAAAAAAATATGTTGGTTGTGGTGAACATATACATGTTACAGATTAACGAAAATAAAACCATACTAATTAAATAAGTGTAGCCTTCCATTAAATATCGTTGGAAACAAAAAACAACAAAACAAAATATTGATAGCTTGAGCGAATGCAATTTATTTCGGGAAAAATAATACTAAGACTAAGTTGTGGAACAAAAAGAAAAGCTTAACTAGAAAACTTGTTCGATATCGCTAAGCTGAGGTTCAAATAAAACTATCAGAGGTCAGCATTTTTCACAATTTCTTTTCAGCCATTGTTAATTTGAATTTATTTCTAGCATACAGTGCACACCACAGTCCACGAATAATGGATACTTTAAACTGTATAACTTTAAAATATTTTACTTATAAATAAGAACATATTTTAAATATTTGCTCTATCTACTTCAAAACATCAAAATCAATCTTCTTAGTGTACAATATGCATGTATTAAATGTTGATCATCAACGTAGTTAGCCTTCCTATATGGTTGCTTTATCTTTTTCTGTTAAGCATTATGCCTTCCCATGCCATAGAGACATTGAAGCTGTAATATAGAATTGAATCCTGATTAAAAAAAAAAACCAATCTCTTAACTATTTAATTAGTGAGTTATTTTTTTATTTACACACGTTTTAAACATTGAAATCTTTCATCGCTATCTATTCAACTAATATCATAAAATCAATCATGCCGATTTGTAAACAATGCTATTCTATTTCCAAATAAAGAACAAAATAAACTGAAAAGTAATTCCAAATTGGTAGGAATGTGTATAATATTACCAAATTTGACCGCTCCCATTTCGGAATCAAAGTAGCACTTGAGAGCAAATTTGATCCCATAGAACTAATTTATGCGACATTTTGTCTATTTTTGTGAATAGAAATATGTACAATCTTTCGTTTCTTTATAAATTATAATAATTATAGTAAGAGCATAAGAGAATTTTTCAATGTTTCGTAAAGTTTACGTATTTTTTTCTAGCGTAAAATATATGATGTAATTATAATGACTTTTACGTATCATTGATAAATCTACCCAATAATTAATTTTATTAAAAAAAAATTTAATAATGTATTAAAAATAATGGCATTGAAAATAAAGCGTAAGGCCCACGGAGGTACATGCACGTCAATACTCCTCAAAGGGTATTATTTTTGGAGATAAGTCTAAGTCTGGCCCAAAATGAAGTATGATTTGTACATTTATATTTTTGAGGTGCGAAATATTTCAAAAGAAGAATAAATAAAATATGTAATATGATAATAATCCGTACGCAGTCTGGAAAAGGGTCTAGCGTCTGTAGGAGATTGAAAAATAAATTAAAAACAGACCGCGCGTCGCTTTTCATCAAAACGTACATACTCTCCAGGGCGGGGAAAGTATGGCAAAAAAACTCGTTTGAAAAGAAAAATGTCTTGTTTGCAAGATAGGCAGGCCGATCCGGCGAACCTAGACGGTATGTTTAATATGTAATGAGAAAAGGAGAGTAGTGCAGGCTCGCACGCGCCGCGTTTCCATTCGGAAAAAATGTATTTGCAACGCGAGAAGCGCCGGAATGGGAACGCGGCGGATGAAAATTTTATAAGAATCCGGACGCGTGCATATGGACGTCTGCAGCGCCCGTACGCGTCTCACAACATGGCATTTCAAAGCGAATGATCCCTTTTTGATGGCGGCACTACGTTTGCAAAGAAAGGTTATTCATCAATATTTTATGAGACTCGTAACGATAAATTTTCATCAAAAAAACATATGTATCCTTACGTATAAATAAAATATTTCCGCGTGCAACAATTATAAGATTGCACACTTGACGAGAGCCAAGATTTTTTGGATACAAGTTTTCATATTTATCAAATATTCGCACAATAAATAATGCAGTTATTTCAGTTATTAAATAGACCGTAAAAAAAGGAAATAGCCCAGATAAAAAAAATTTACAGGAGACACAAAAAAGTTTAGTTTATGATTTTGAGTCGAAGTCAAAACATCACATAGGCACGACTTTGAAGTGCATGAAGACTAAAACTGATATTTTATTTAAACATAATATGATATTAATTTAATATTTTATTTAAAAAGAAAAAGTCCTTTTTCCTGGTCGCAAATTTCACATGCCAAGCTTCTTTCAAACTTAAAAGCTAAATTTAGACACTAATTCGACATTTTTAGCTTAAATCCGTTTAATAGAACGTGTATTAAATTATATACATTCTGATTATTGAATAAAAGTTATTTTGAAAAATTGAGGATTACGTTCTTTTTCCTTTCCACAGTTGAAATATTCTTATACTGACACCAGAAAAACTCAATAAAGTACATATTTATTTTGTTCTCTTTTTTCATATACGTAGCATGTGGATCTCCACAATGTGAAGAAATGCCCTGACATATTATTTTTTACGTAGACTGGCTGTCAGAAATTCAATTGCTCAACCCAATGGGCGTCTAGTCCTGTATTTTCAGATTTTTGAAAACTCAGCAGATGTGGGAATCGAGCCCGCATTCACCGGATTGTGACTCCACGCTACCGAGTAGACATCGATTTAATTAATTATATTTATTTTAGATAGTTACAAGAGCTTTGCAATGAAAATTGTTCCTGGAAATAATTTGTAGCTAAAAATATAACGAATACAGGAAAATGGTAATAAATTATCCTCTATATTTTTATGACTAGTTTCTCGATTGAGTTGAATTCCATTTTGCAAAAGTTAAACACCACACAGTTATTATATTAAATAATGTTATACAAGTAAATAAGTTTGATAGATATCAATATCAAGAGCACACCGAAAGATTATATAATAATTATTATAATGCAATCCATATCGCTTTATATTCTACAAAGAAAATGATAAATCAAATAAAAACTAGAGCACATTTCTGCAGAGTATTGAGTTTCTTAAATTTTTATTTAGTGTTCACATTTATCTCTGGCGAAAATAAAATATGAAGACACTAAATCAGAAGTCAAAACTATTTAAAATAAGGTTTATTATACACCGTTCTACTTTCAATACCTACTAAAAATCAGATTTTAACATATTTTGAACTATGAATTTTTCATTGTAATAGCATCGTACATTATATTTAATTATGATGTTGTAAATAAGGAAATTATTCTATATTATATTGTGTATTATTATTAGTAGCCGAGCGCTTAGCAGGGCACTTAGGGTAGCAGAGGTTACGGGCTGAAATCCCACAGCTGCAAATTTTGAATGGTCTTCATAGTAGAACTTGTCTTTACAATGTTTGTACTGCCTTTAAAGAAAAACTATTTATTTTGTTAAATATGTTTTGTTTAATATTTTACGATGTGTGGCTAAAGAGATTACAGTCAAATATATGAGTTACAAGTTTTCTTACCCACCTTTGCCTGGGTTCAAATTCATTATTTATTTATATTCATTTTATTCACCTATGATTAAAACTTCATTTCATATACTTGGCCGTATACAATGTTTTTATAATTGTTGATTGTCGGTGATAATGTTAAAAGTAAAATATGTTTGACTTAGAAAGGCAGTCAAAATGAGATGTGAAAATTTCACATCAATACTCTTCACCATTTGGGAATTTTTGAGAAAGACACGTGTATTTTCTGATTTATGTTATAGATTATATATGTAAAAAAGACGTCAATAGAATACAATAATCTATAACAACACTCGATGAAGTTGTGACATGGCGAGTGGTTACCAAACAATACTTAAGTTGATACCATTGACTATGAGGTGTAAAAAAGTTGGCACTGATGCTGATGCTGATTACTATGATGTTAGCTGACATAAAACCGTGCTCTATCCGACGAGAAATTTACTTGGCAAAATCCATTCAAAACCATTTCGGAATATGTGAAGAATATTTTACTTGAAAAAAGTCTAATAATATAAAAGGACCTTTTACTAAAACAAAAACATGCTATTCAGTTTATAAAAAATGAAAGGGATGTTAGACTTTAAGAGAGTTTAATGCATCGAAATTAGTATTCGGGTCAGGGAATGTCACACCAGCGGTGGCTTACTCGAGCGTAGCTGCGCGCTGTATACTACGTAGCACTCCATACTAATCTGAGTGAGTGGCTCGGGGAAACATGTTTGACGACTCCGTCTACGTATAATGAGATATAGGGCGAAGAATATCAATATCGAATCCAAAATCTGCACGTAAATAATGCGGCATGCTGTATATTGAAAATAAGGTGCGAGCTTGAATATAAAAACATATATTTATATAAATTAGATCAGCGGTCTTCAAACCGTCGCTTCTGAACGAACGCTGGCTCACGTGAGAATTATTTTAATCTGTAAAAACAATAATCAGCCATCAATATCAGACTATGAAATCGAATCGAACACTGCACGTACTGCAGGAAATGAGTAGTAAATAAGCATTCCGATATGAAATTGTTGACGGCTGTGTGTGGGTTATGTATTGCTATAAATGTCCACTGATTTCTAACATTATCCAATATTCTTTAGTCAAAAAGCAATTTTCCAATTTACTTTAAGTTAGAATACATTATGGACGCATACATCCTGAAATTTTATAAATACATTGTTGTCGTAGCTATAGGATACCATCCGTACATTGAGTTTGAAGACAAATTTAATAGAATTTTTTTATCCGATAATTAACACCTTGCGAGACAATTTACACAGCTCGAACAATTGATGGGACTTTCCGCTATCATATAAACCAAAAACACACGTAATATATGTAAACTTCATTTGCCATAAAGATTTCTTATAAGGCTACTTGAGTGAGAGCAAGTTGAGCAACGAGTAGACGTTGGTACAGCAATATTACAATCTAAGGGCTTGTTTTTTGCTCTATTATTGAATCGCGAAAGGAAAGCACTAAAGAAAATTTTCATAACATATACGTGTCTCAAAAATATATACATATTTAAATATTTGACAATACGTCAGATTTAATCATATTATAATATTAAATCATCAATTAGTCTCCCCGGTAGCGTAATTGGTAGCGTGCGCGCCTAGCAATCCTGGGAATTCGGGTTCGATTCCTCATCTGGTGGATTTTAAAGATCCAAAAATACAGGACTGGATGAGCAATTGTCTGACAAACAATTCTCGTGAAAAATATTCTGGCAAGACGTCTTCACATTGCGGAGATCCATATATGTACTACACTTTCGGAGTGGATATCTTCATACTGTATAGATCCATATGCTCCACTTTGGGAGAGAACATGGTGTAAGAAGAAGATTAAAACAATACAAAGATCCGGCTTTAATAGTACAAATACTTTATTACAGAGATGCTAATATTTTTTATGACATTTTAATATTTTTGGAAGTACATCTGTCATATACTGCTATACTATAAAAAAATAGTCAATAATATACAAAAACCCGTTCAAGTAATACACATTAAGAGCTTTTATACAATAAGTGAACTAAATGCTTGGCTTTCAAACAAAATTTCAACTACACATACAATTATTATCAGATGTTAGCGTGCATATATTTATTCTATAGAAAATCATGACCGTAACCCATCAACCCTTTTCCATTCGACTTACGAATTATCTCTGTCGGGCATGGTTGATTTTCGTACAAAAGCATTGTGCCTTCGCAGATAACTAGGGCTATATCATATTCCATTATAAATCATTTAATGAATTTCTCATACTCAGTTGAATCGCTTCGTCCCATTATAAAGATTTTATGCAGCTACAAAAGCTTCTCTAATTGAGGCATTGCGAATTAGCATTAAGATTTATTCAAGCATCATTTTTCACATTATATATATTTTTAATATGCCTATACATCGATTTACATATTGTAAGATATCTGCTCTGATAATAGAGTATATAAATCTCCGTAATATGAAGATGTCTTTCAACTTTAACCTAATGTAAATTTTAAATAATCCCGGCAATTCATTAAAATCTGTAAAAAATAATTAATTATTTCAGAGCTTTTTGAGTTATTACACTTTGGAACTGAAGTATCGATATACATTTAGGAAAATGGTGTGATTTCAAAGGCTGGCAACTGATGTATTGTGTGCCATATGTTGCAGCGGTTTAAAATACGATGATAGACGAGCAGCGTACGATGTAAATAAAAATAAAATAACAGATGAAAAGCTTTCCGGGCGGATTTATTGGAAAACGCATCAATCATTCGCTACGGAAAGAAAATCGAAAGCGTCACGTAAATCTATTGATACGGCAGATAGGATATTGTACGGTTGATATCGATAAATTTGGCGCGATCAAGATACCGAATGAACGCAAAAATCATAAACGAAATTGGCCAAATTTATTGCGCTGGGCGCGGTCAAAATATTTCTACATTACAAGCTAAACTGTTCAATGTCTGACTTTTAAAAAAAAATAAAAAAAAAAATAAAAAAGTAGCATGGTTGCTCGGAAAGTATAGTATATGGATCTGTGCGATGTGAAAATACGTTTTGATAGATTATTTTTCACTAGAGTTGGTTCTAAGGCAATTGGACAAACCAATGCACTTTCAGTCCTTAATTTTCAAACTTTAAAAAAATCGGTAGATGTGGGAATCTAACCCGCATTCCGAGGCACATACGCTAACCTATCAGCTAATGGGTGGCAATATGTGTAATATGAGTCGCATAGTTCCTTTCTACCATAAGAGCACTTTTTGTCAAATTTGAACTAAATATGAGGTTTTATTCTAGTGTACATTTAAGATCATAATGAAAGGTCGATAAGGTCGGTAATAAAACCTTATAAAAAGTGAATTTGAAAATTATGAATTAATTATTACTATCGTAATTACTCCTAAAATATAAATAAAGCAAATATTTAATTTTATTCTAACCATCCGGAATCTAACAAACAAGCCCACGAAGTAAAAAAAATCCTAGATTATTATTTGTATTTAAAAAATAAAACAAAATAAGAAAAAGTAACAAACAAAAAATCGATTTGCTAACATTTCACCAAAGTGCACTTACGGTAGACAGAAAGTAGACGACTCATTTAATAATTGAGGGTTTTCGGCCATATGAGGAGTTGGCTGGTTTCCAGATTGCGACATCGATGTATAATATATAAATATGCTCACTTTACTCTGGAGCATATAAATCTCATTATTATGAAGAAAGATTGAAAGATTGTTTGTTACAAGGATCGGTTGTTACAAAATTCCTCAGTCTATTAGTTATTCATTTCTGTGTCTTTTTAATGACGAAATATCAGCCACCGACTTCCAGTGTCAAGCAGCAAGCACTTGCGTCAAGGCCACCACGGAATTTCATGTAGTATACAATTTTATGAGTTGTATACACATACTCACTCATTATGTACATACCATTATAAAGAAGCCATTTGAGTTTTCAACTGTATACTTAACGAGCATCCCAAATTCAACAAACAAAATAAATCACTTTCGGCTACAACAAATAGATCATTATCCTGAAGTGTATGTAAACAGTGCGATTAAGCACATGTCAGAATGAAAATGCTGCACTCTGTTTTCAATGCTTCCGGATATTAAAACACTGGATATGATTTATTTTAAAATCCACACAGCGAGAAGGAAGAGGGAAAAGAAAATAATCGTCTGAAGCAATTATTTATTATAACGCGCCGGAAGACAAAGAAAATAACGCGGAAGAGATCGTTATTTTGTATAGCCCTGTCCAATTGAAGTGTGCAACACTAAAAGCTCATTAATATTTCATTTCCATTTTTTCCATTTCACAAATGAAAAAAAAATGTAAACAAAAGCTCGATTTTAAATAACGACGCGTTTGTTGTATACTGATGACAAAGAATTAAAAGCTTTGAGGGTCAATTAGATTTAAGATTTAATCTCATTTCAGCGAGATTTGTCTGGTGCTACAGTAAATGTTAAACGAATTTATTAAATTATATGATTGTATGATATACATAATATTGTTTCATTTATTTGCACAGTATTTTTATATTATTCATCATAATTAAATATCCGATTGTTTTTATCTTCTATTTTAACATTTAATCATCATAAAAATATATCTAAATCGTCAACATACAGAGTAACATTTTTGCAATTTTGCATTTTAGCATATTTAAGCATTAATAAGACCAAAGACTACACTTATAAAAGTGTACGTACACATACAAATTAAGCTCACGTCGAGTTAAAAACGAATAGCCGGAAGAAAATTTGCATATTTTTATTTAAATAATTGATTTTATTTGATCATCGCCACTTTCAATTATTGTCGATAGAGTTGTAGTTATGTTTAATAAAGTTAATAATTTATTTTAAGCATAATTATTTTGCTTGAATCCGATTACGGATCTTAATAGCAGTATATAAATAAGATTGACATATAAAAAATATCGTTTACAAGATCATAAAAAACTTACTACTGAAGTTGATTGAAGTTGTTAATATAAACTTTGATCTTATATATGCAATAGATGTGAATTAAATCGACACAATACAAAGCTTTATGTTTTAATGTTTCGAATTGAATGTCGCTATACTGTATATATATATCAATCGAATTGAAGATTAAAAAGAAATAAAGCTGTGTCTGACGAAAACTCGTTGACGGTACGTGCTGTTTACACAGTATGAAGTGAATCTTATAGAGAAAACCATCAAACTATCGAGTTGTTTTTGTTTTTATGTTTTTTTAAGAGCATTGTAAGCGAAAATATCCAACGTATTTTCAAGAGCTTTTTTTTACATCGAATGAGTATTATTGGTAAAACTAAAAGAAAACGAAAGGTTTTCTTAAGTAATTATCGTTTAACTTTGTTGGTTTAGTAATCCATGCGCACGTAACCGATTATTGGAACCGTGAATTCATTTCAAATTATAAATTGATTCCCCGCTGATTAACGGTCCGTAAGCTGAATAAATCGAAATTCAACCAACTACCATAAACAATTCGAAATGTTTAATTTGTTAAGAGGTCCCAGTGACGGGCCGGCGTCGCGGTGCCTCAGCCGGAAAGCTCGTTGCATAATAAAGCTTCCGTAGTAAGATCATTCATTTGAAAGTTTCCCACGAATGACTGCATGAAATGTCCACCCATATCGGTAATAAACGAAAATCTATCAGAATAAATCTTCTAAATTCTACTAAAAACTAAGCTCTTCTATCTATACACATAATACAATGGTAAATTGCAGTTAGTTGATAAATTAATCATTATTTTAATTATAATGAAAAATCAAACTACAATAACAGTTCTAGAAAACATATTCCTTGAACTGTTACTGAACTGAACTTGCAACAGTTTGAAAATGCTGTGAATTTGTATAAATAATAATGTATATGGATGGTGTTGGAAAATGAATCATTTAAACATATAATTGTTTACAGTAAAAAAAAAATCTAGCGCTTGAATTATTAAGAAATATTGAGAACAGCAGATAAAATATCAGATATGATTGATTTAGGCAGGTTGTACTTCAAAACAAATTATTTCTATCGGAATTTTACAGATACAGTCTACTGAAATTATATTTTATTGTCAAATATTTAATAATGGCCACGTTTATTTGACGTATCTATCTATGATCTATCTAAAATGTAGATGAAGTGTAAGTTATTGGATTGCATAATGAGATACATGCGAATTATAAAGTCGAGCTAATAAAAAAATCCGTGTCTCGCTGCGTAATTTTCCGCAATATATTTTTATATAATGCAGTGTTTATATCGGTAAAGTTACATATCGCACGCAAACTTATCTTCCCCCGGACGCATAAAACCCGAAATTTGTTTTTTTCTGAAACAAAACTAAAATATACACTCGGACGGGATTGAAGAAAAATCCCAACAGATATTTTTACGATAGTATATTAATATTTTTATAGGCGGTGTTTGGCAACGGATTTTATCGGTCGAATTAATTCGCGAGACGCAGAAGTTTCTTTCAATTTACGTAAAAAGCGCTCGTCCTTGGCGGGAAGCCTCAAAAATATATGTGAAAAGTCTTCAAGTTTTGTGCTATGATCACGCGAGTGCGAAAACGAGGATACATATTATAATATTGTAAGGGGTTTGCAATGCAAGAAACAGGTGATAATAGAAATTCTAATTTGAAAAAAACAGCTCAAAGAATTTGTGTGAATGGTAGGCAAATGAGCCTCAGAAATATTCATCATATGAAAATCAATGTGCTTCATTTAGGAGCATATTTAATGGTTAGCTTTTATTTAACATTTTTTTTAAATTTATCATTTGTATCATAAGATATTTTTGCAACTATCAAGAGTGAACAATTTGAGAGATATATAAAAATTATCTAATAATCAATCCAAGCCACATTGCTCATCAGCATTTATAATAACTTTACGTCACTATTCAATTTAATTCTTGGAAGGAAAGCATTTCATCCATAAAGACAAATTTCCGATTGAAAATCATGTATTTATGATCCATCATTAATGCCTTATTAAATTAGAACAATCGTTTTTGAAGAGAAGAACAACACAATAAACTTTTTTTAAATTTAAAGGTTTATTTTGACAAGATTTCCTGTGAAAATTATTTGTTTCGAGTATCAAAACGTGACTCCGGTGCCGACTGATACAAGCGCGTGAGTTTTTACAGACTCACCACCAAGATGACAACATAGATGATTGTATAATGTAAACGTTAGAAGGAAGTAAATGGCAAAAAAAACAATTTCAATAAAAATTCAATTCTTTCACTGCATGAAAGGAAACGAAATAAAAATATTCTTGAATAATAAACGAGAGTTCTTTTCATCTCAGAATCGTGGCTGTGTGATATTAGAATTTTCCGATGTTAAGAGGGTGGAGAAAAATGGCGCCGATTGGTCGGAAGGCAGCACTGATTCTGACTGCTCTGTGACTCACTTCACATTGCTCGACTTGCCAAGGTAGTATATACACTTATTTTATCTTCCCTGTTGTCTACTTCCACAACTTGTTTACTAAGAGCATCTCTTTATTTGTAAACATCTCGTGTCTGCAAAATATTTTGGCAACGCATTTGTGTTCGATCAATTTCTATGGAATGTGTTGCTGGATAAAATACATTTACATACTAATAGTTCAATAAAAAGCTTTGAAAAGCAATTCGAAACATTCCTATTTTTTGCTGTAATATAAGAAAATACATTACCATACACAATATCAAAGTATCACATACTGGCAAGCTACATACGCATTAATGATTTTGTATAATTTGTAAAATCATGGTTTCCGTTTAATTACGGCGTAATGAAATAATTTTATGAAACATGAACTAAATCTTTTATCAAACATAAAGCATTAAGAATACATCTCTACCGTTTATAATAAATTTAATAATATACAACTATTACAAATCGCAAAGTTTCGTAGACCATTTTTGATGTCCATTTGTTCTTAATGTGGAGATTTATGATTGTCAACTAGTCACTCGATTAATTGGGCAACCTTTCATGGTTTTAAAATATTATTATTTGTATGCAGCTACAGGAATTAAACCCACAACCTCCAGTATCGTCTGATTCACGAACGCTTATCAACTTGATCGCCGAGGAGACAATGCTAACATTTGCGTATGTATTTTAACCATATATTAAATTCATCAATACAAAAGCTCAGAACGCGTTTTCTATCTTCTAATTCGTAAACTTTCCGATGCAATTTATTTATAACAAACTTTTGTATTTTTATTGCGTATATTAAGTATCTCTAGAATATATTGTATATTACTTGATTAAATTTTCCAATGCGAATGTCCCATACATACACTTTGTCTTGTTTATTATATATCGGAATGTGTTTCACAATATTCTTAACAATACAATATCGACTACCATAGGGGGCCATTTAATCCACTCATGTTTTTATGCATTCACGTGATGCCTAGCACACACTTTTACATACTACGTTACGTTACTTGACCATGTATATGTTTTACACTTTGGTATGTAAATCGAATTTTATAGGTTGATATACTTAAAGATCTATAAAAATATATTCTTAACGTATTCATATCGTTACATGTTCAGTATTACAAGGTTTTACTGGCTGGTTATATATGAATTCTTTCTGTGTCATTCTTTTAGCCTGAATCAGCAAAAATTTATAAAATTGGTAAAAGAAAATTATTCCAACGTTTGAATATTGTAATAAAAATACATACGTATTAAATTATTACCAAAAGAAATGCCGAAAAATATAATTTTATTAAGAAATTTTATCATTGATTGAACACACCGGGAATCACATGTCAAACACTATTTTAACTTAATAGGGTAGGAAAATAAGACAAAATATTATGTTTCTATTCCACATCAATTTCACTAATAATAAAAAAGCTAACTTCACTAATAATAAAAAAAATAAAGATATAGTGATGAATATTATTTTGATAATATCACCAACGCTGAGATATTAAGTAATGAAAATTCTTCAGACGTGTTATGTCTAAGTATTAATATTGTGAAAATGCATTTCTTTATTGTTACAAAATACTCACTTTTAAGTGATACATATGTAGCATCAAAATTATATTATAACAATAATTAAAAGTCAATTAAGGATGGTTTTATCCTCGGGTCAAACGTTGTTTGTAGAATGGCTCGATAAGCGATACTAGAAGCGAGCAGAAGATAGACTCAGTCAATACGAAGATCAAATACGCACAATGTTCGTTGACTCCCGGTTTCCCTTTAGAGAGCCATCTCTTTGTTGTCCACGACTTGTTATTTCAGCCGCTTTGGCGACTTGTTTGTTGATCCACGAGAGCGAGAGAAAAGCTGCGACGCTTTACTTCATCCCCCTTGAAACGGCAATTTGTTTTCTTTATTTCGTCTTTGAGTCCTTTTAAACAAAGAAAATCTTAATACGAATCTGCAGACGTGAAAAAAATATAAACAAACTGTAAAAAAACCATTTCGTGTGGCTTTCGTCGTGGCTGTTAAATTACAACGTAATTCCTTTGCATTGAGTTAAACGACGTTCTTAGACTAATTGAAAGAAATTTAACCCTTTTAATAGTATGGCATTTTTTGTGCAAATCATAAATGTTAAAAAATATTCTCTATTATTTTATGACACTCACAGATTTTTAAAAAGCGCTCAATGAGGCACCAGAGCTCCAAAAAATAAATACCGCAGTTGTGCAGAAATATTTAAAAAAAATGATGATATAACTTATAATATAATGAATTACAGAAATGAAGGATACGCCTAGAATAGGCCCTATGGTTTCTGGCACCCTTGTCAATTTCAGCGCAGCTTTTGAGTATAATTATAAAACAAATCACAAGGAAAAAACTAAAAATATAGATATGAGTCTATCAGGAAACGTATCGAAACAATGATGCTAATTATAATAATAAACTCTACATGCATTTGAATTATTCGATTGCCGAGGATCTTTTAGAGTCGTTAAAAGTGACAATCTTTACACTAGACTCTCTTTTTCACAGTGGATCCACGGATTACCATATACAAAATATCCTAAAGAAACAATTGTGCATAGATTTACTTCTATAGAAATCAATGAATATGAAAATGAAAAAATCATTACTATGTATTGTATTTTAATCTTAACAGTATTTAAATAAAATAAATGGGGCATGTCGTAGCGTCGTGTTATTTTGAAACTGTGTAAAAAGAGTCTGGTGATGATAGTGATAATTCTATTTTAAATTTAAAAAAACGTAAGCTTGAAACAATACTTTATTTATCGACTTTACCCTTTTTTGGAATATCCCGATTTGGTAGATACGCCTACGCCTAAACATATTACTAAAAACAGTTGACGCTAAATTTAGTTTTGTTTGAGTGACAACTCGAAATCCATACAGTGCGGGCCACCATTAATTTTCGATTAATTTAAAAAATATTTATGCTTCAAAATGTAAGATACCAGTAGACAAATGATAAAAAAAAACCGCATTAACAATAAAAATAAACAACAACAAACAAAAAATGATGTTGATACCACTGAAATATACGAGTATACGTAAAGTTAGCAGGAAAAGGGTTGAAGCAACATGAAACAGAGGAAAATTTCAGAGTATATTAAATGGAAAATTAAATCATTATAATTTCCAGCCTTTCGGTAAAACAGTTTCCACTCGATTTAGACTGGAGAAACCAAAGCATTAAGACAGCGAAATTATACACTAATAAAAGATCAGTCGTTATAATGGAGTAGGTCGTGCCAAATTATTCAATTTTTAAAATATCCGGGTCAGGTGATTTTACCCAATTAGTAAAATAAGCAAACGTAATGGTCGAAGAATTAAATAACATAACTTAATAAATTAATGCTTCATTTCTCAATGACTATTTCGATCATTACGGCATTTTCGATACTATTGATTTTGACAGTGGTGTATTTTGAAAATATGAGGGCTGTCGAATAATACTTTACAATTAAAATTATGTATATTCTTCCCGGTAGCGTAGTTGGTAGCCTACGCGCCTAGCAATTCGGGGAATACGGTTTCAATTTTTCATTTGTCGGAATTAAAAAATCCAAAAATGCAGGACTGGATGCCTATTGGGTTGAGCAATTGTCTGACGAACAATTTTTGTGAAAAACTCCACTTTCAGAGTGGATATTTTCACTCTGTGTAGGTCAATATGCTCAACTTTGGGAGGGAACATGGTAAAAAAAAATATTGAGAATAATAAATTACGAACTAAAATTACGCCCCACAAAATTGCGTCATATAATTTCAATTTTGTAGAATGGAATCATCTATTGTTAAACTCATGAGAAAATCTATGGTTTTTTTTATCCCCGAAATTCTTGTTCGAAAATGTGTTGTGTGCAAACTTTTATGTATACATTTTATAGTAAGTATTCTCGTTGAGAATAATTCATATTGTGAAGATCAAAATACTCTTCGGAGTGGATATCTTTTCTCTGCGGTAAATCCAAATGTTTCACTTTAGGAGCGAACATGCTATAAAAAAATTGCGAAGATTGTTCAGGTAAAGTTTACCTCGCCTAATATCACAGAGTATTAAAAATCTACCGATAATTATTATTATTTACTGTTTAATTGACGTTCAAATCCGTAAAAAATAATCATAATCATGTTTTGGATGCATTATATGTGACTTAAGGTAAATTAAAGTTTATTTAAAATTCGTCTGTCGATAATCCTGCCAGTACACCTACACCTAAAGGGTCTCGAAAATATAAAAACACAATAACCTGAATAAACTATTTATCGTGAGTTATCCCGGGCGGCCTTCTACTACCAGAGTTAGCGAATTAATGAAGTTCTATCGAAAATAAGTGCTCCTTCAAGAAATGGAGATAGCACGGACCAGCGGCCTTCGGCATGAAATGCGAGAACCCTCGGGGTAAGCGATCCGATTCACAGTACTACTAGATTGAAAAATTCTCGAAAAAAGATATACTGATGAGCACAAAATAAAAAAAGAGAACATTAATTAGATTCTACTTTAATAAATGGCTTTGTACTTAGTACGTAAAGGAACGATTTAAAAGTGTAATTAAAAAATCTCCGCACTATCTCAACCTTTAGTGGAAAAGTCCATAAACGGAATAATAATAATAATAAAATAATTTTAATCTCTGAATAAGTGCGACATTTCAACAGAAATCCCTTTTAAGAGAATTGCGTATTCGTTTTGGCCATATTTTTTAATTCAGATTTACGTATCTTACGTAATGTGTTTTTTGTTTTATATTTAATCTGGTAACTTGATTAATGATATTTATACTGGTTGGTTGTTTCGCGACACGTATTTTGACCAGTTGGTTAGATTTTTAAATAAACGAGCTACACCCAATCGCATGGAATGAATTATAACTATACAATATAATATGACTATGAGTTACTACCATAGGTACACAAAATCCATTGCAAATATTTTTGATAGATAAATAATAAAAAATATTATTAGAAAAAACTATCAAATTTACGTCTTTACTCATAATATGGGCGTAGACAAAGTGAGGCGCTATTCAAAGTGCAAAACGTGTCCCAGAAACAGCTTTTCAAGACCTCAATTGGTATGCACAAGAGGTTGCATGATTTCTAAGCCTTAAAATTATCCAACTACGCGTTAATGTCGAACCTTGCTAAGACGAAGCCTTCTCGCTCACCGTGATACATACATATATAATAATATAAGCCGAGTTAAGGCGAATTAAGATTTAAAAAAAATAGTTAGTGGTAAATGAATAAGTAAAAATTTCTTGTAAATACTGAACATTTACCAAGTGTGGAAATGTCTAATTGAGCACTTATCCAAATATGATAAACAACAGAATTGAACTGGAAAATAGTTGAGTTTCCGGAGAGTTTTTCGTTTCATATAACTTTGATAAAAGTGTTGTGAAAGTGTACGTGTGTATGTGGGGGGAGGAATAGAGTGGGTGAGTGTTGGTTGCGAAATTCAACCGTTCCGAAAGCGCCGCCCGTCGCCCCATCGACCAGCGAATTGCTTGGGGAATCAACTTTAAACTTAATCCATTATCCTTGTTATGCTATCCCCACACAACACTTTGCACAATTCATTTTATTTGATAAACAACTCGGAGGAAAATAAACGGCGTAAATACGCAGAGCTTAAAAGCGATCCGCTGCGGGATTTGAGAAAAAAGGGTCGAGCACCCACTGCGATGGCTTTGGGGACAGCGTAAATTTTCAGTCCGTATTATTTTTACAGTTTATACAAAACTATAAGCAGTCAATCCCATTAATGTTAAATCCCCTATACTTTCCATATACTCGTATTCCAACACAATACTATGCTGAAATATATATAGTCCTTAGTTAAAACATATTTATTTATTTATTACGACACATATATACAAAGTGGTACTAAAGAGAGAAAACAATAGTTACAGGGCCAGCCTAAGATCTGTCGGATGAAAAAATCTAAAAATGTAAAATACATTTATATGAGCCCCATCCAGAAGTTGATGAACTTATTTTTTAACCATTCTAAATTAGTGAGAATTAAGTGTCCATATACATTACGCTTAAATTTCTATAGTTTAAATAGCATTCTTAATACTTATAACTACACCGAATATAAAGCAAATAAACCTCTACAACGTGAGAACATATTTTCAAAATAAATGATTGGCTGACAATAATTCAACCCATTATACATCCATGTCAATTTTTTAATGCAGCTACCGATCAAGAACACGCGATCTTCGATGCCAAATAATTCACGAACGCTGACACACCAACTTACCGAGTCAACTGCTACGAGGCGCAACTCGTAACTAAGCGCCTATGGCCAGTCATCTTTAACAGTCAACAATAGCAGTTATCGATTTTCTCATGCATCTGTCTTTGAAATACATCATCAATTAGAACGTCAATGCTTTTCAAACCATTTTCTAAAATTCTCCAAGTTGTTTAATATTGTTAATTAATTAATTAAATTAAGTTCTTTCGCAATCACTGTGTTATAATGCGTACACTTCTACCATTTTTTTGAAAAAAATTAATGTCTTAGATTGCTAGCTTTTCAAAATTTTAAAAGCTTGTTGGTAGAACACGTTCTAAACTTGAACATGTTTTTTGATCGCCGTGAACATTTTAAGTTAAAACACTTGCTACGTTTTGAAATTGGGCAGCTGAATACAGAATTATGTAATTCACTAAGTGGCATCCGAAATAACAGTCGAAACACATATTAACCCTAGTATAATTAAGCAAAATTAATGTATACTTGACAAAATAATTGAAGAGATGTTACAGAATGAACACGAAAAATAAGTTGCATTTTTTAAAAATAATTTCAATATTTTATTCCACCAGCAGTGGTACCGGCTGTATAATATGTTTATCGCCAACGAAAGTTCTAATCCAAACAGACCACGAAAAAATCGGGAACCACGTATGGCTGCACGTGCTGAACACGGTGTAGTAAAACGCAGTAAAATTTGTATGTACGTGTTAGCACGATCGCTCAATCGTCATATTAGATCGGCTTTTTGTATGTTATTGCCTAGCGAAAAGAACGGCCGCCTGCGCGGTTCGGCACTTTGTCATGTGTCGCGAGAACTATTTCGGTTCTCTCCTGGCATCGCGAGAGCTCCCGGGATCGGATAATATTATTATAAATACGTAATATAAATACGACGCGAGTATGTAGTAATATTATCGAATGTATTTCAGGACGCTGAAACTTTGGCTGGAAGCACTGCCGCCCGTAGAACTCAAAGGAAACTATTGGATTCCAAGAATCTTTGAATGTCGGCTATCAATTTCCTGAACGCCTATAATATTTGCGGGAATCGTCATCCCAAACTTAGTTCACCTAAATATCTATTACTCAAACTTATCAAATATACTAAACAGAAAGGTATGTGATTGCCGTAATCGATAGATTATTTGAAGGATCTTCTCTCGTGATTATCACAACTTCTATTGATCGTTATTGAACGTTCCAAATTTAAAAATTTAAGTATAGCCTTCCATAGAAATTTTTTCGTTACATTTCGAAACTTCATTAAATATCATATATATATATAT
>JAGVSQ010001536.1:0-22515 GCA_022683975.1 Rhyacophila evoluta | reverse complement strand
TTTTTAATACGATATTTATAACATTATACAAAAGAAAATGTATCCAATCCAGAAAACAAATGAATGGGAAAATTGCACATTCATGTCTTCCATCAAATCAACAGAAATTGGCAACAATTGTGTAACATTAATACTAAAGAATCTTGAGTCAAATTCAACCAATTTTTGTGTCTTATTATCTTAAGAATTTGTGAATTCAAATGTTAAAAAAAATTACACGTCGTTTCGCTATAAACTGGATACCAACGTTGATTTGGGTGCTATTAATAAAAGATTGTAATGAAATAATATTGACTGCCTGACTGACATAATAATTATTAAAATTATAATACTTAGATAATCTGGCTATCGGAGGTGCCAGATTAAAGTATTAGGTAAAAAAATTAACAATGATAAATGCTTTCTGTAGTCTGATACATAAATAGATGTAGCATCACATATTTATTTATTTTGTTTTATATTCCAATACTGCACTCATTTAATTATTCTGCAGCCAATTTGATATGATATTTTACAAATAAAATGGCATTTATATTTTAAGAAGAAAATCACAATGTATTCACAACTATATTACGTGTTTTTGTTACATTTGTTTTTAAAATGATAATAAAAAAATAACCATAACACATTGCCTTTTCTTTTATATTGATTCTAGTAGTCATTCTGCTTTGTCTAAAACCTGACATATCTTCACTCCAAAACAAGAGTGGAATATTGAAAAAACTTGTTTTTCAAGATATTAGGACTTTTAGAATAGACAATCAAATGGACTAATTTAGAGGATAAAAGCTATTTCATTTAACATGTGCATTAGTCCATTTGATTGTGCCAGAAATCATGCAAACCTCAAAGTCCCAATATGTCAGAACAAGTTTCTTCACAACTGCATAAAATAATTAAGAAATGATTAGATATTAGCTGACAATCATTTAAGATAACTAAATATTTGCATTGCGGATATTTATAAGCTCCACATTTGAAGTAGATGTGGGTAAAAAGTATTGTTTTATATATTGAAGAAACCAGTTTTCATTGTAATATAATAGCAAAGATGTGGAAAAGAGCACTGCTATGAATTATAAACGTCAATTCCCAATATTTACATATAAATACAGGAATAATTCGTATAGTCTGGATTCACAATAGTCCGGTAAGAATTCTTCCAAAAAAATTTACAAAAAACTATTTCTGTATGCAGATTTTCAGTTTTTTCTCTTTTTATGATAATTTATATCATCAACATAGGCAAGCGCAACCAGCTTTTAAATTATTGGAATATTTCAGGAATATTATGGAAATTGATTCCAATATTGAGCATAGCCTAACAATTTGCAAAACAATAAACAATGCAATTTGTTGCTACAAATAATACATGAGGAGAAACAACAAAAAGAAAAAAAGTGCGGACATACTTATTAATCATATTAATTATTCAATTTAAAAATTGAAAGCTATTTCTTAGTTCACTTTCTTTTAAAACAGAACCATTATTTAAGATTTTCTATTTAAATCGGTGTAGATAATTAACTCATCAGTTAAAATTGTCAATAGATTTGAAAATATAGATATTTAGATAAATATAAAATATACATTTTATTTCCAAATCGAATAATTAATTATTTATGCATGATAAACAGCCAAATGGAATAGCTATCCGATAAGTATTCCTTCATCTGAAAAATAGAATATTGACTATTATATTTATTGGTAAATAAATAAATGTCTATTTACATGGGAAAAGAAATTAAATGAGTTTAAAAACAGTCCTAAACATTCTTTTGGCTTAAAATATTTAATATAGACACTAAACTCTCTGTAGTTGTATTTTTAATAACAATAATAAGATAAATACATAGCAACTCTAACTATAAAATGCATTCGTCATGAACAGGCTATGTCATTTGTAATCAAATGAAAAATTTCCTGAGTGTATGACGTTAATGTTATCTTTGTATGTTTTGAAAAATATTTACACATATTACTTCTATTTACTATAATATTATGACACTGGCAATCCGTTATTTTTGTTTGAATTCCACAGTAATTAAATGCTGAATTTAAAGATAATGAAATCATAGTGATATTTGACTAAACCTAAAATTATTTCATTTATATAGCTCCATATCAGTGGTTTCCAAAGTGGTCCATGCAACCGCTGAGGTAAGCAAAAGGTTTACACGTTCAAGCTAAAAAATGAGAAATTACAATTCTTTGAATTGACTCATTTTTTCCATAAAAAATTAAAAATAATTTTTCGGGGGCTACAGATTATTATCATCTAATTTAGGGGTTTGTGTCACAAAAAAGTTTGGAAATCACTTCTCCATATGGACTATATTCTGTATTCAGTGCATTATTTCAGTCTAGAAAAGCCTACAGGTAAAATCCAGATCAGATGTAAATAATACTATAGTGAAAGGTTTCCATTGTTTTAGTTATTAAAACATACAAAGAAACTGTTAAAAATATTTTTATATAGAATAAGAAATTATGACAGCTATGTTACCAAATGTTAACAATATTTTTCTACGTATATTCTTGTTCAATAATACATATTTCAAGACTGTATTTATTAAAAACCATGTAATTTAATAAATAAACAAGTTTTATTTAAAGCCATCCGTTATGACAATGGAAACTATGCATCTCCACCGTAAAGATGTTCACTCCAGAAGTGTAGTATATGAATCTCCGCATTGTGAAGATTGATATTGACAGATTTTTTTCGAAAGAATTGGTTATTTGTTCAACCAATTGGGGATACAGTCTTTCATTTAAAACGCTTAACTAATTAAAAAAGACATACAATGTAGCTCAAAAAAGTGTATGTTGATAGATGTATTAGCAAGAGTACTGCAATGAAACCATATTGATACTCAACAATGATAAGTAAGTTCGATTTTATGTGAGAGTCAATTAAATAATTTAAATAAAGCATTTGATTACTACATCATAACATTTTTATGAAACAAGTATGATAAGCTTCTTCTCTGGGTCAAATTATGCAAAATAATATATTATTCACTATTTTTTATCAATAGAACAACATTAAGTTGTGTTGACGTAAAATATTCTTGATTGCAATGCACTCTAACATTTTGTTGTGGAAAACATGTAATAGATAAATAAATATCAGTGCTCATAGTAAACCGATATATGCGTAAACATATAATTCAGAATATATCTGTAAAACTTACAGACATATATGGTTTGTGTGTATAAAATTTTATAATCCTTGTAGCAAAAAATCCTATTGAAAAAATTTACTACGGTAAAAGCTTTTTTTTAAGCATACCCACTTCGAATGTGGGAAATGAATCTTTATAATATGATGATAAATTTTGTACGACTGTTTTTCTCGAAGACAGATTATCAGCCGGTCTCTCAACCCATTGAGTAACCAATCCTACATCTTTGAATATTTAAACATTCTAATTGATAAGTGAGTTATGAACTTGCACCCTCCTGTGCAAAAAACCCATAAAGAGGCATATTCGCTTTTAGTATACAACAATTAACACTATCATCAACGGACAGCTGTTACGATAAAAAAATGCTTAGTAATATATTTATCAACAAACCGCAATAATTGAATTAAAAATACTGTGGTAAAATTATTCAGCAATCACTTTTATTTTTACTTATCCAATTTTAGAATGGAAATTACGTGTAAATGTTAATTTATAGCTGCTTACTTCAGAGTAACATAAGCAACATTGAAAAGCATACTCTTTCAGTAAAAACAATAAAAGAAAATAACCTAACATTTTTCAACAGAGATAACACAGAAGTTTTTTTGTTAATTAAGCATTTGTTAACTTACATGAAATAACTTAATAATAAAGAAATATCAACTGTGTGCAGAGTATAAAACATTATAAACCTCAAAATAATAAGTGATATTATGTTATACCTAGTGAATTAATTTGATTCATTATAAGTGCTGGGGGATTTGATTTGATGCAAATCTTGGTGAGTATATTTATTTAAAATCTTAAAAACCAAATCTTAGCATTTTATTTTATTTATTTTTATTTACAATATCCACTTAAAAAGTGAATGTACAGGAAGACGTTCACTCCAGAAATGAAGTATGAAGATCTTCTCAATGTGAAGACATATTGAAAGATTTTTTACACGAGAATTAATAATCAGTCAATTGCTCAAAGCATTGGGCATCCATTCCTGCATTTTAGAATTTTTTAAATCTAGCAGCTGTTGAAATCGTACTCAATATCTCCAGCTCAGAAGCCCGTATGGTAACCTATCGGCCAATGGGGAAACTTGACGTTACCATATCAAATTTCATAGTTGGATTAAAAATCACATATTACTTGTATACCACATAAAGAAATCAACGGCTGGAAATTCATTCATGTAAAAAGCTGCTAAGATAATAATAAATTCTTCCACAAACCTAATATTGGCATATAAGTCATGTGAAATACTATTAAGTGATTAATAGTATTGTTCATATATCGAGCCCCCAGAAGTACAGAAGTCAGTCTGAATTTGGCTGTTTTGAGTCATGAATAGAGTTAAACTATGTTTGTTATCTTAGGAGAACACTGAAATATCTCAACAAAATTTATATAGCGAGACATACCCAAAACTGTGGGTATAATTTAAGTTGAAATGAAAAACATTTAGTCTTAATATGCAAATGAAATTTACCGGTCTACGCTTTAGTGATTTTAAAAATTCTATAAAAGCCACCAATAGATATCCAAGCATGATACTGAATCTATTAAATTTTCATAGACAATTCAGCCGAGATGCCGGCGGTTCAAAGAGAAAAAATTGAAAAAATCTTATTTCATGGATTGACGCTCAAGTTTTTCGAACTGGTAAGACAATAAAAACATATATTCTTATCTACTACAATAGATTGATCATTAATAGAGTTTATACTCCAATATATAATGATCAATGTATGTTTTTTGATACTCAATTATAAGTCTAATCAATAAGTAATATTTCAACACTTCCTACTAATAGCACCCAGGCGATTTTAAAAAAAAATAGGAGCACCCTCAAGATCCAAACTCGCAACCTTTTGAAACCGACAGGTGTGCGCTCAACTGTCGGCCACCGGGAGATCATATTTTACAAGCTAATGGAATTTGATGAAGCGATTTCATAGATTATTATAGATTGCCTTAAAAGTTTATATCTATCAAGCAAATCACGTTTTGTAAGACATAATGTGAAACAAAATACATTTGATCAGTGACATTTTCATTTTAATAGAAATTCAACCAAAAATTTCTTTAAATTTTTCAATATTTATATATATAGAAAAGTTCACACTATAAATTTAATTGGAAGGCACTTAAATCTATTTCTCTTTTTGATCTCATAAAAACTATAAATTTTTTTTAAATATAAATCTTCTTTTCTAGTCGTTTTTGCTTGCCTGCGGTTGCATACACTTGGAGAAAGCAGGGACATTGCCTGTGTCAATTGCCACAAAGACATTTCTTGCAATCATTTACTTTTCTTTTACCATCAACACCATTATATGCATCATCACTCTACATCACAAACTACCTGAACTACTGGTAAGTAGTCAAGAAATAATGCTATTTTTTCTTAATGAATCTGTTCACATGGTCTTGGAAGTTTATCATTCGTTTACCAAAAATAATTAGAAAGCATGAATCGAATATTATTTATTCTATATAAATTTATTATTCAATGAACTATATTTTTTCAACTCTCATAATTAGAAATTGAACAAGCCATTAAAACACAATAACTATAAATTATATGAACGATCATATATTTTACCAGCTCTGTTCGGTATCAGTCCTAAAGTAAGTGAAAAGGATTACTTTCACACGCAAGATTTTTTAAAATTAAAAGCATTTTACTTAACATTCTTATAATTTGTAGCTATATATTCTGAATAGTTGCAACGTTTTACTAATTTTTAAGGAAAATATGGGCACTTGACTTCATCTTATTTGATTGAAGACATAAGTTGTAGGCATCTAATGATACCTAAATAAGTGCAGACTCGATTTGTTAAGATTTGTTTAATTTGGGCACCAGCTTTATTGAAAGTGATATTCCTTCCAACTGAATGTTTTATAAATTAAAATAAAATTAACTTTTTATTAATATTATAAAATATGTCTTTTCAGACATTAATTATACATGCAGTGGGAAGTGTTCTAACAGCTGCATGTGCAGGTATCGTTTTCAACTTATGGCTCTGCACATCATCAGAAGAAAGGAATGATTCTCACGGACTTCTGCTTCTAGAATCAATACTCAGCTTTTTAGTTGCTGTAATGTTTTTTGTGGATTTTACATATTTGTTAAATAAGCGTCATCAAGTGGTGGATCAAATAAAATTTGACATGACAACATTAGAAAGAAGATGCATTTCACCGAAAATAGAAGATTTTATGTGATATTTTTTTCAAAATCATAGATTTATTCTATTTTGATACTTTTTGTAACACTGGACTGAAATCTAGATTTCACTGGCTGGAGAAATAGAAAAGCCAGCCTTTATTTTAATCTTAATTAGGATCCGCACAGGAATAGCACTCTGCATTTAGCAGCAATAATGTCTCAAACAATGCTTCTTACGCCTTGTGATCTCTGCGCATTCAATAAGTAAATAACTCTCACAAAAACCATAGCACCAGCACAAATCGGTTGTGAAGACTTGCGAGTGAGTGTGTGAACGCAATTTAGTACAAAAAAATGTGTAATATAGGAGTATAAATATAGTCAAGGGACAAGGAAAGAAACGGTCACTGTCCAAGATTTCTATTCATGTTCTTTTACCGTATCTTATTATCAATATTAATTTGATGTGAAATTATTCTGGCATTTTGCTCTATTTATGTGAAGTTAAAAAAATATCATAATAACTTGAACTTAGATAGTTGATTAATTTATGATACTAAAGTAAAAATGTACGATATTTAATGATTATATCAAATCAAAACAATATACTTCTTCTTTTTCCATATCCACTCGCAACGTGGATTATATGGACATAACATGCCACCTCCAAGAATGCCTGTCGTCTGCCAGTATTCTTGCATTCTAACCGAATCATATCTGCGCCCTATAACTACGCTGAATACATTCTGTAGATAGTATTTAGCAGCCTTCCAGGATGCCAAAAACCAGTTGGCTTGAATAATAGTCAAGTCAAGTTAAAACCTTTTTGAGGCATTCGCAATATGTAGCAAAGTCCAAGGTCCAACGTTGCAGCTTCACTTAATCAGTAAATAGTAGCTATATGGTCCCATTCCTTTATCTCTTCGTTACGAACAAGGTCCCCAGCAGGCATATTTTCTCAATGCTTAGTATATGATTGCTTTGGGCCTTTGTTGGTTGCTATGTCATGCAACCGTAAAGCAGCAACTAATATAAGCAACATTGCTATATAAAATTGTCAAATTGTGTTAAATTAAAAAGTACCTACACTACATTCCACATCTTGAATGCTGTTTTTCAATATATTCTGATCTTATATTTCTTAAATCTTTTTTCTAACATATTGTTTACCATTGCTGGTTAGAGGTCTGAATCTGTAAAATACTGGGTATATGCTCAATATGGAATGGTGGGACGCTTACTATAAGTTTAATATTCGATCAAAAATAAAATATAATTTACGATAATATACTATACATACATGTACAAAATTATCTAACAAAGCTAGTCAAAAACATAATAAAAATGTTCTCAAACCGGAAAATAATTCTATGGCTAAACTAGATATCTGGATATGTACCTAAAACCAGAGGATATATCATTACTTCATCTTTGTGCACAGACAAAATTTCGAGGATCCTAATGACTCCATCATCCATAGTCCGCCGTATCTTTAAAAGAGTATACCGCCGTATCTTAATCTCTGGTCTGAGAACATTTACATGAATTTTATTCTAACTTTGTATTCTAACGTAAAATTGTGGTAACAAATTAGCTACCAAAAATAATCGTACACTTCTGAATTATGTTCAATAACTGCCAACTTATTTAACCGTCAAAATAACATGCCAAACCTAAAGAAAGTCTGGTTCGAAGTTTATAACCTTAAAATGTGCACTAACCTTTTGCGCAATTGACAGGTTGCGCCAAAGCTTCCTCCATGTTGAGAACTTTTTCTGCTCACTAAAATTATACAGCATCCCTTTGGAAGCGTATCTTGTGCTGAGCGGTGAACGATAACTAGTGTGTTCATTTTGTGGCAAAGTAGGCTCTAGAACCATGTCGGTTACTGGATTTGAAGACATCACTAAAAGACACTGTTATGCTTTCTGTTTTAAACGAAATCTTAAGATTTACAGAAGAAATATATAAGCAATAGAATCAGCAACCACTATTGCAAACTAAATTTACAAAAAGTCCACTCCGCACGAAGACAGAATAACTGAAGTTCGTAGTTCAACTGACAGTTGACCGGCGGTATTCAATTGAACCGACATACAGTGGCGATCAACAAACATACGTTCTATTTTGAGGTCGCACGTGTGACTTAATCATTTCGAGACGAAACGTTACTTTTATAAAGCTTCAAAACATCATGAATCTTGAACAAAACGAAAACTCTCGGTGCATCATATTAACAGTAACGCAGTTGATTAAAGATGAAAAGGCGTGTTTTTTTTTTATTTACTTTTTGTCACTACGAATACAATATTTGATTTTTCATAGTATATAATTTATTAATAGATCTACCGGTTGAAAGTTGCTAAATCGTAGATGTCGTAGAACATATTTATATTGATTATATAACGTTATTATATTATTTTAAATAAACATACTTAACCGCTTACTAGAACGCTTTACAATTCAAAAGTTGAAATGAAAGTTTTATTACAAAAATATCGTTTTGTTTTTCGAGAATTCTGATATAGGATGTAGGATGATATGAAATAGGTATTCTTTCGTCTCTTCATCTGAATTTATTTAATATCATAATTAGTACTCAATGTTTCATTTCATAATTATAAACCAATCAATCATCATTATCAAACAGACTAGTCATATAAATAGCAAAGTTATGATTTAGAATGAAAAAGAACTTTAAACTTTAAATGTCAAAATGGGAATTAATTGAATATATTTAACATTGTATTAGAATGATATTGAAAAAATAATAGCTGCGATGCTCACGTTCTCATTAACCATTACGTCTGACTGTCTGCTGTGTGGGAAGCTTTGATGAAATCCTATAGACCAGTGATTCCCAAAGTGTGAGCCGCGGTGTCGTCATAAGGGCGCCGCGAAATATTCAATTAAACAATTCGGCAAGTTTGTTGGAATTCCCAATTCTCGAAATCGCTTTTAAAAAGGTAAGTTTTCCAATTTCTCAAGGTCAAAAATTTTGAAAAAAATCTGATGTATTAAGAACTAAAGACTATAAAGAACTGTCTGACAAGTTTATAGTTTTGAACATCTTAGCGTTGGCAGTCAATACAATCAGATCTCGTATAATACGATATATGGTTGCAGAAAAACGTCATATAGTAAAAATCCGTGTTATACGAAGTTTGAAGTTCATACAAAATTAGGCTGTGTTCGAAAATAATATCGAAGTTCAATTATTTCATTTATTTTTTCCAATAAACAATATAACAAATATATCTAAAGATGGGTTCATTATCGGAACACTCTTGAGAAATTTTGGATTTAACATTTTAAAACTGCCTAATAAGCAATTGTCTGTTTTTAGTGTGTACATCTTTATATATTTTATGATAAGGAACAAAACATTTTTGCATTTCCCTTTTGATCTTTAAACTTCTTTCCATTATAGGACCATTTTCTATCAAATAATGTTTTAATTTTTCAACTAACCCCAAAACTTTATTTATTGTTTTCAATGTTAAACATGTAGCTGCTTCACTGCAACACTTCAACAGGTTTTTCTTTGTTAAGCACAGTCCTTCGATATTTTGAATACCTAGGCCATCAAATCCTTCTCCACCAACACCACGATAAATTTTGATTGTCTTTTCGTTTTCATCTTCTATGGGTGGTACATTTTCCCAACGTACCCAACATACTTCTGGGCACAGTCAGCAAGCATTTAAAATGGATTTTGTTATTTGTCTGACTATCAATCTAATCAAATATGATGAATAAAACATTTTTGTGATGGCACACTAGGGGTGTCCAAATCAGGCACATTAATATTTTTTTATCTAAAAGCGTATAATACAATAACATGCCAGACTTCATCAACTGTGTTATATTGAAACCGTGTTGTATAAGTATCATGTTATACGAGATCCGGGCGTATAGTAAAATTGTACATATCATTAGTTCAGTGAGTTTAGTTTTATGACGGGCATTTTGTTTTTAGGACTGACACATTTTTTGTGTCCAAATTATGATGATTGATGAATCAAAAACCACAGATGCTAATATTATTTTATTTATACAGCCTTAGTAAGGGTTTTAAATTATGGCTCTGAAAACCAGATAAATTATAGCACGGAAAAAATAAAATAATTTAGTCGTTAAACATATTTTTTTTGCATTAAACGGTCGAAACGTCTAGAAATTATATTTATTCAAAGGATTCTAACATCCCAGAACACTGCTGTAATTAAAGCCTTGACTTATAAAAATTAAATATCGTATGTTAAAATGGAAGTGTGGAAGGATTCAATACTTAGGTGTTATAAAAAACAACAATGAATAATATTTTATAAAACTATATTAGTCTTTTAAAGTAAAAATTTATTTCTTTTATATAATAACAATGCAAATAAAGAAAACATAATGAATTGTAAAAATATTCAGTACATACAGTCCATAATTCATTAAATATGAAAATGGCAAATAGTATTTATTCATGAAGCACCTCTCTGAGGGAATACATTATAAATTTGAGCGTGCCTCGGCTGTCTGGATTCAAAAAAATATTGTAACAATATCACTTGTAATAAATAATCATTTTAAAAAATCAATCCTGAGCAGCCGATAGACTTGGCTTGCTATTTATAATAAATTAATGTAAATACAAGCAGACTGATCAACCGTTAATAAATGTATTAGTGAAGAAAATGATTTGTTTTATTTGGCTTTGTTAAATGTCTGTGCATCGTTACTTGACTTTGATTTTTATGGCGATCCGATGACTAGCTAGATACCATAACCAGTACATCGAAGCACTCACATTTTTTTTTGATATTTTTTGTAAGAAAAATAACACCAACAGGAGATCATAAATACATAGATAGACAACATTATGAACTCAATTTGTAGGTATATATGAAACGAATGAAGATTAATGAAAATGGTGGAATTGAAACAATTATATATTTTTAGCTTACATATCATCTTAATTCTAAAATGTAACATTTCATAAAAAAATACAAAATTTGTTACTCTATTTTTTATTGTAGTTTTATATGAAATCACCTGTTTTATTTACTTAACATAGGAAATTATTGGATTCAAAAACATCAGAGTATTATTATAGCTACATGATTGATATTTCCATGTGGCAATATTGGACTGAATGCCGATATATATTCTACTATTAGTCTGCTGCCAATTGGTGCATTAAAAATCTCAAAGATCGTTGAAATTGAAGTTCAACCGATTGTAATCGAAAGGCATTAAATAAAGATACTTTAAAAATCTGCTCCAGTATAGATTACAATATTATATATATTCTGAACATTATCATTGGGCTGGTTTGAACAACCTAATATAATATTAGTCTAATTACACAGATTTGACATAACTAACTACATATTACAGAAGAATAATACAAAAAAATCTATTAGATATTCTCGATTAAATAAGTAATATGAAATAAAGTCTATTTTACAAGAGAGCAGAACAGTGATTTGGTAGTATGAATTTTGTTAAATTAAAAACTAAATTAAGCAGGGAACGTCAACGTGTGCAATCATATGTCACACACTTAATACAACATATACTGCGCAGGTGTAATTGATTCCTATTAAATAGAAGCAACATAAAGTAAAATAACAAATAAAAGTAACCAAAAATCATTTGTATGCGTATAAGACGTTCCTCACAAATAATGGATACTTTCCTACACCACATTTATTAAGTTTGAAATATATGACAGTTTTATGTTACAGACAATAATTTAAAATATATCGAAATTCTCACCAATTCTCATAGAGATAGAGAAATATATTTTTTGTATACTTTTAACGAAGTGTTATTATGCCTATATACGATCACAGTTTTGACTTCAGGCCTTGCATGAGTTTTTCCAATTTCATCGCCTTTTGGAGGTCTCCGCCTATCTTCAGTTTACCCAACATAAAGGCATTAGCGGGCTTCATTTTACCTGTAAGATATTTAAAAAATTATGATATTGCTTTCAACAGAACAATAAACATTTAATTTACTAAAGTAACAATATTCTAAACCTTGAATGTCGCTAGTACCTTCACAATACAAGTCGGTTACGAACAGCGGATTGCCTAAAACATTAATGAACAAGCAGCAACCAAACTCTAGATTATTTTAACCATATACAAATAACAAAAAACAAATTGCCAATTTGTTTTCCATAGCTAGATGAGGATTTTTTTTAATTTAACGATGCGAGCTTGGATGTCTAATGGGTTGAGAAATTGCCTAACCAACTGTCTTAATAAATATGTCAAGATCATTACGTGCGATCCATACAGAGCAGACATAGTAAAAAAAACTATTTGATCATAATTGTGAGAATATTCCTTATTAAAAATGTTTTTTATAAATAAAAATATTCCTCATATGTTACAGATCTTCTTCCATTGCTTTTTCTATGGCCAGCTAGCAAAATCTATCAATATATTTAAAAAACTTGAACACGGCAATGTCCACCCAAGTCAGTGGTAAAAACTACTACCATCTTCCTGAAAATATGCCCTACCACGAAAATAAGACCTAGCTAAGATTGTGTAAAATATAAATATCACACAAATAATACTTTTTTCTATTTTTTGGATCCTTTCCTGTAAAAATATAAGACACCCGCTAAAAATAAGCTGTAGTGCGTCTTTTTGAGAAAAAATAAAATAACAATGTGTTTCATTTTCAGGGAAACACGGTAAGTATTGATAATTTTTTCTCATATTTACCAGTGAACATATCAAAGAAGTTTTTGCTGTCCATGGTGAGTGTGGCATCAGGAGCTACTGCAGGTTCACCTTTCCCACATGAACCATCACCGTTTTTCAGGTCAAGATGCCATACGCCTTCTTCTTTACCTGCACAGCAATTAACATCACATTTATATAGTATAAAACAAATAACATAAAAACATAACATAAAACACAAAATAAATTATTCAAACAAAATATATCAATGAGAATTTTCTGATGATGCGAATTTATTACAATATTAATATGAAATGCCTCACTTTTGAATGTAATTTATTTTTTAAAGCTATTATAAAACTTATCCTTGACCTATATAACTATTTGTTTCATCATTTATAACTCGAGAGCCTTGCCTTTTGGCATCTTAAGTCTCTGCATATTTACAAACATCAAAACTATTTATAACTATGGACCTGACTTAATTATTAGTCCTATGACTACTGAAAAGTCGCTAATCTTTTGCTGATTATGGGATCATCGATAAGAACAAGATATTTTTTATTATAAGTAACACTTGTTACCATAACTAAATAAAAAAAATCCGTTGGTTTTTAGATTACCTACATTTATCAAAATATTGTTACAAATAATAATAAACAAGTGAACTTATATTTGTCATATTTTAAAACATGAGTAAAGGAGTGTGATTTTATTAAATTATATCAGCAAAAACAACTTATTTGTCTGTTTTTATCAGCCACTGGCAAATATTTTTAAAAAGTAAACCTACATCCAGATTTCAGTTACACATTAGAATAGACTCTCTCTACAAGTGGATTGCATAAAAATATGAGTGGTATTTCCAAAATGAACTTATTTTAATAAAATTTATAAGAGAACATTTTGAAAAAGTATTTGTTGTTTAAGATAACTATATAAAAAAAACTTGTTCAATATCTTCTCCTTTACATTTTGAGATAGTGGAATAAATTTACTTTGGAAATGCGCCCCTCATATGGATGAAATAAAAAGTTTTCGTACCTTTGACATTAAACTGAAACACGGCCTGTGTTTTTTTTACAAGTTCTGCATTGAGTGTTTTTCTAATTGATATAAACAACCCCCCAATTTGTCCTTCATCTTCAACCTGCCAGAAAACAATTATATATTAGACGATTGTTAATTTTTTTTAAAGTTGTGTGTTAAAGTGTGGATTTGATAATAAATAAACTATGATATATTACTATAGTTGGAAATATTTGTTAAATATTAGATTGCAATCAACAGTGTGAAATTTAACAGGAGCTCTACGATCACCATATAATTGTGCATATTTTCATTGATGTTTTTTATTCAATCAAGTGTTAAATGAATATAAATGAAAACTTATACAATCACAGCTCAATTGAACTAATCTAATAATTGAAGATATAATGTTATGGACTAATCATGTTTGAAGAATGTTGGTTGAAAGCTCAAATTTACTTATAAGCAACTACATGCATCACTATTTGTAAAATATTATCCTTTTTGATAAACCATCTTAATCTATTAATCTAATATCTCATTCATTCTTTAGAGTAAAAATCAGAATCATGGGTGGTTCGGATGAACACACCTTTTCTGTGGGTTGTTGAGCAGTGGTGGAGACTCCTCCATGGCTTTTGGCAATGCTCTGTGGATCCACATCGAGGAAAAAGTCCGGCATCAGATTATTTGCATTTGCTGAAACCAAATATGCAGAAAGCACCTCAGTGACAGATTTTCAGAAATTGCGTCCACTAACGAAGATGAAGCTTTCCGGAAAAGGGTGTAACATGTACAATGTCTTTAAACGAAGAAGCAAGGATTCTCAAAATGCTATGAAGCATATTTCAATAAATCTATCATTACTATTTGAAATATGGAGTATCTTTTTAAAAACTAGAACACAGTTTCTCAAACTAAAAGTCACCAAGATATTAGAAATATTTAATCGGATTATTATGCTGGCTTGCGACTAATATGCATGTGGGTTAGATAATGAAAATACCCAATCACCACTCCACGCTGTGACAAGTTTATTTTAATACTGTAGATCAATATTAACAACATTTTGTACAAACTGCAATTTTTGCAAGTTTTCCTGGAGGAAATATAATATACCTACACACATTTCAATTTAAAGAAACCAGAATATATAAAAAAATAGTTCTGAGGTAAGTATAAAGCACTCATTTTATTATTTTAATACATTTGGCAAGATTAATCTAACTAACGTAACAACAATGTTTAAATATTTCACATGATTTTGAAAATCCTTCCTGTTGCATGTAGACATTAACAATCTATTTCCGAGACCAACAAACCTTAGTCGAAGCAGAGGCAGTGGTAGTGTTAACGTTTTGTCCAGCTTGGAGCTTTAGATTGTTGTCATCTAGGACATTGGAAATGCCTTCCACTGGCGCATCGTCGATGAAACCATCCATCATTAAGCAATCCGCATTGGCTGCAACCGAGTTCATTTAAACTTGCCATTTAATAGTTTTTACATATTTAATTTATCGCCAACTTCAGAAGTAGAATTGAAGCAGTATATTCGAATGATGAACTTTATTCTAATTTAATTCTAATTTATTCATCTTAGAAGAACATATCGCCGTTGTGCCTTCAAAACCAGGTATGATATATCGCTTAGACAAAGTAATACCTCCTATATGAGGAATTCAAACATATTGTATGATATATCGGTATTGCTTTGTCTAATCGATATGCATATAGGCTGTTTCGAAGGCACTAAAACGATATCTGCAGTAATGGAAACAATACAACGAAGATTAAATATCAATGACCATAATTTGACAACACTTAACATACATTTGTTAAATTATTGAGGACAAGAAAACCTTATCAAAAATATGTATTGGGAAATTAATGAAAAAGAAATACATTTTTTTAAATAAACATTTTTTCACTACAATGTGTATTTAATTTTATAACTATGTTAGACTTCCGACACTTATGTCATAATCCGAAGAAAGGAAACACGAAGCATAAATAAAATGGAGAATAACATATCTAAAAAACATGTATAAGTATTTAAATGGTTCCTTGAGAAAAAAGTATACTTCAGTTACTTATTTTATCATTTATATATGTAATATGCATAGAGATTTTTTTTAAACATTTCTTTCATCTACGAACAGGCTACACAAACATGAGAATTCCATGGTTCCACTTTCTACACCTGGGCAGTCAAAAATGAAAATTATTATTAGCTGCTTGCAATGTGTTGATCCCAAAAAAAAAAATTCATTGCAAGTGAACTTTCAGTTAAATTAAAAATGTATTTAAACATATGACATTTCATCCATGTCGGCCCACGACTCAATTTGATATAAAGTATACTGCCTACTCCCTTAAAAGTTGGATAAGAAGACTTTAAGCACAAGATTAAAACCATGCATAAAAAATTAAACAATTATATGCACAACTGCAGTGCAGATATAACTTTTAAAAATGTTAGAATATGTTGAGGATTTTGGGATTGGTTATAACCATTTTGACTGAGTATCTAATTTATTAAATTGATAAGTATTATTTTTGGGATGCTAGAAAAAATATAACTGAATATTAATTTCAGGAAATAAATTTGTATTGAGACGACTTTTTATTTCATTACCTGGATTGCAAGCGTATGGAAGTAAGTCTTTAACACCAGCTTCGGTCACTACGTTTTCATCGATTAAGAAATTTCCAGTCATGCTCTTCGGGTCTCTAAAGAAATATAAGCAACATTAACATCAAGGAAGGATGTAAATAGTTCACTTGTACTGAAAATTATTTATTTATTTTTGTCATAACGAGATAAGATTTCATTGGACTTCAATATTTGAAAGAAATATCTCACTTGGAGAGAATGACGTATGCTGCATCAGCGATGATGTCAGGTGTTCGACTGTGGTCACCAGATCCAGTCAGCATTCGGATGGCAGCGGTATCAATAGCTGAAATGAAATGAATACAATTGCTGAATATTTTCAAGTTTATATAGTCAACCAGCTGGCCTCATAACACCTTTAACACCCAAAAAATTTCATTAAGTCTAATTTGAACAAGACATAAGTATCACATATTACTTCATGATTAGGAGTTACTACAGGATTTCCAAAAAAAATCTGATATTCTTTTAAATTATTATTATTACTGTTGAGTCAATAAATCAACTGCTACTTGCTACGAATAAGTCTTTATCAAGAGTGATATGAATGTCTGTGAGAAAAATATAGTAAAGAAACTCTTAATCTCTCTTTTTCTGCAAATACAATAGTTTTAAGAAATACTATTAAAAAGCTTACCAGTTCTTGGCCACAGTGCGTTCACTCCAATATTGAAAGGTTTAAATTCTTCACTCATTCCTAGAACACACATGGACATTCCGTATTTGGCCATCGTATACGCAACATGATTTGAAAACCTGCAATAAACAAAAATATCTCTAAAGAAAGTGATAGTTACACTTGAAATTTTATAAACAATCCTTATCTTTATGTGTCATGTTTATCATCCTGATATTGGCAATCAGACTAGAAAGGACATACATTTGTATTTCCTTTGATCACCTATTCTTTATGTAGAGAGTATGGATATATTTAAGTTGTTAGCCATTTTCTCAACTCAATTAATTCTTTAGATCCAGATATAAAAAAATTATACATAATTATCAACTTACCAGTGTTTGCTCATGTTCAATGGTGGCGAAAGGTTAAGAATATGTGCGTGGTTACTGACTTTCAGGTGCGGCAAACAAAGTTTTGATCTGTAAATGAATATTTCAGACAAATAAATATGGACAGTGAAGCATCAAAGCTTATCAGGTACATGAAAAGTATCATATCAAATATCAAGGATTTAGAAGAAATTTCTGAGACTCCTCTATCCAAGGATGTATGGATGTCATCCACTGATCCATGACTTTTGAAGATATATTGTGTTTGGCAATGGATTATTTTTGATTGCATTATATTATTTACTGATAACTACTTGAGGAAATCAGTTATTTTTTATTTCAGAATGCAGAGCTAGATTGTCAGTAGCTAATGTGTACAAAATGGTATGGAGAGCATTCATTACATTCATAAATACCAGTTTTATGGAGTGAGAATCAAGTCAAGTCTAGATTCTGTAGAGGCATTTATAGGATATGGCTAAGAGAGGGAAGACTGTGGAGGTAGGGAAGATCTTCACTATAGAGGTAATGAGAGGTTCATGGTTTATTTTCGAATCCCTGTATTCCTGATGATTCCTCAAAAATCACAATAGTAACCAGTACAAAGTCTCCTTTACCTGTCATGTTTTTGTGAGTTTAATATATATAATATGGATACTTACACTAAGAAGGTTCCTCGGGTGTTAATATTATGCATGAGGTCATATTTCTTCATATCCAGCTCAGCTGTTCCCAACAGGGCGATGGCCGATGCATTGTTGACGAGAATGTCAATTCCTCCAAACTACAACCATAATAAATGAACTCATTATCAATGTAGACATTTCTTGTTGACTGGCAAGTTTGCAATAGTTTGCGTTAGTATTTTGACATGAAAATGAATTTACATTTATGATAAATCAGCATGAATAAAACGCAGTCTGTTCTAGGATTATTTTTCTAAACGCATTATATTTAAGATCCTAGCGAACGTACACTATAACAGTAGGCTTTTGATTGAAAATTATTGATCAACTATCAAGTCTTTCATTGACCGACTAACATGGTAGAAAATTAGTCCTGCACATAGAGACAGATGGGACTATAACATGAACAAGAAAAATGCATAAAAAAGATTTAATCAGGTTTTTATAACAGGTAATAAAAATAAATCCTTCAATTTCATATGTGACATCACAGCGTTTTGTTACTATTACTAAGCAATGCAATAATTCCTGCCACATTGTCGTGTTTTCTATATGTGGATCCAATACAAAATAAAGATTGTTGTTTAGAAATTTTCCCATAATTTTTTTAGGTAGTCAATGATCTCTAATGGCATTTATTGAAAATTATCTACAAGATGTAAAATTTCAGTCTACTTATTTGTGAAGATGATACTCTCACCTAATTTCGTTTTGTTATTTGTATAAAACTTTACTTTCCAATTCTGAAAAATAGCTAATTATAAATGTCACACTGTTTCGTGGCAACATAGCACACAGACGCTGAAATTTCTTAATGAATAAATAGATAATTAGATCTACATTAAATATACATAAAATATTGACATAAGTAGACAATCAGAGACCTATGGATTCTTAAAAATCTATTATTAAATTAAAAAACAGTTTATATCAAATGAACTTAAGCATGAACAATTAACCTTCACTAACATGCATACAAACTGTGTTAGGTTGATTTAGATTAATATTGGCACTGTCGAATCAATATGATAGAGTGAATAAACATCAATAAAGTAAAGAAATTGAATTGAATGCATGACAATCTTTAGGAACAGCTGTGCGCAAACAGAAAACATAAAACTGGTCCAATAATTTATTGATGCGAATTAGATAAAAAAAGTAGGATATGCAAAAACATAATAAGTCTCATAAATATGTATATTAAATACACGACCAGCTGGCTAGTACTCGAGTAATTTAGTAACAGGTTATAATATTTAAGGTTTTGGATTAACTGGGAAATAAATTAACATCAGAATATTTTGATCAACTCATGTCTACATAAGTGAAATCAATATTTGTTCATTATACTACATGAATTTTCAAGCCCATGATTTAATAATCAAAAAATTTAGATGTAAATATATACAATATAAAAAAATGGAACAATTATATTTATTGTAAGACAACACCAAAATCATGCATTAACTGTATGAATATTGATTAATATGTGAGTCCCATTAGGAAATTGTAATAATAAAATACTTGCAACAAAATGTAGTAAAACAAGTTCAGAAATATAAGTCCCATCCAGTAATACATTGTGTCCAATATTAGGTGAACTTTGTCACCGTTGTCCTCATTTCAAAGTTATTTTTATTTGCCATTTTCTTATCTCTCAAGATTGTTATTATAATTTTATTTTTAAATGATTAAAAAATGCATAGTCATTTATAAGAGATATAAAAAAATTCTAATTTGTGAAATAGATTAAATACACTGAAAGAAAATAAATAATTAAAATAATTCTATTAAAGGAGTGTGCTCGATAGAAAATCATTTCTTGTCGTGTCTTAGACAATAATTCTGCAGTATAAGTTGCTATATAAATTAAGTCACCTTTGCTACAGCTTGGTCAATTGCAGATTGGATTTGTTTTTCATCTCTTATGTCTACGATGCATGGAAGCGCTTTTCCACCAGCTGCTTCAACTATAAATGTCGAGATAAAAAAAAAAATTGATATTGAGTTCATGTATTAACACTAAAAATTTTCTATATATGGAAAACAATCTTATAAATGGTAAATAGATAACTGCGCACGAGACATCTGCGCACCGGAAAGACGCTCACAAAACAACCAACAGAAATATTGAGATATTTTATACTTATTTAACGTAATAATAGTATAGGTAGATTTATATATTTTATTTTCAATAAAATATATCGTCACCATAGAGCGATAAGTCACTAACTAATAAATTTACAGTTATGAGTTAATCAGTGTTTTGTGATTGCAATTTTAAAGTCTATATTTACAATAAAATTATATGGTTGGCAGCAAAAGACGTAATGTTGTTACGGACTTTTGTGAAACATCTGTGACTAACTTTCACAGGTGTTCCTAAGGTAAAATCTAACCGAATACCATTGGTTAAAGCGAGTATTCACTTTTTTTAGTATTGCTCTATTTTCGCACAATCAACTTTCATACAGATTTTGAGGCACAAATCATGTACCAAAGTCAAGTACTGCTTGTATTTTGTGTCATGCATCAAGCTATATATGCGTTGCCATATAAAACTGCAGTTTATTCTATTTTTAAATTTGTTTTTTTAAATTTTGGAGCAGATATTTACACTCAAATTTGAAAGCAATAATTTACCGGAAATACACTGAGAACTAACGTTGACGTTCTTGCCTTTTACTGTGAATTCAATTAAAATATGAATCGTTTACCTTCCGCGGCTGCTGAATAAATAGTTCCTGGCAATTTAGGATGGGCTTCCGCAGTTTTGGCCGCAATAACGACATTCGCACCATCTTTAGCGGCTTTTAAGGCGATAGCTTTTCCGATTCCTCTAGAAGCTCCAGTGATGAACAGCGTTCTACCAGCGAGTTTCCTAAATCACAATTGTTTCAACTCATCAACTGTTCTATAAAATAAACACTAAACAAAAAACAACACGTATGAGATTCAATGTCACTGACCCACAATTTAACCGTAAATGAATGTGTGTTAATTCGAATATTTACCCGGTGTTAGCGATCATTTTCGGTGCTTGATATTATGAGGTAAGATACTTTTCTCAATGCTCCTACGTCCACTACGAAGTTAATTCTAATACGGAAGAATTGTTATGTATTAAACTAAAATTATTTAGCCGCGCTGGATGACAGGTACAAAGTCCACAACACGGGACAAAGTTTACGTGATATCAGAGAGAGATAGCGATAATATGTTGCACGTTCGTGAAAGCTTTACATACAGATGAAAAAACTACATACGTGTTCGAAAATAGTATTCACATGGAGACAAATATTGAGAATAAAACCTCTGACAAATATACTGTTGATTACTTTTTACCTGCAATAATTTGAAAAATCCTATCGTGATTGTCTAATCATACCGCCTAGTAAAATCTAGTGTATCATAGCGGTGGCCGGTTATAGAGGAATTTGGCGAATAAAGCGGTGGCCTCTTTGAATTTGCATCAATAGAGTTATTTTCAAAGACAATCCCCTTTTTAATCAATCTTATTTCTTCTTATTCTATATCCTCTCCACAAGTCGAGCATATGAACACCACATGCCACCTCCAAAAATGCCTGTAACCGCAAATATTTTTGTGTTCTCCCAGGTCACACCTGCATCCTAAAACTCTATTGAATACATTCTGTAGACAGTATTTTGTGGTCTTCAACAACGCCGAAAATCGGTCGGCTTGAAGAATATGCAGGTCAAGTTAAGACTTTCTGAAAGCATCTACAATGTATGATTGAGCCAGGTCCAACGTAGCAACTTCACTTTGTTGATAATTAGTGGATGCATCGTCCGTTCTTTTATCTCCTTGTCACAAATGAAATCATACTACAGTATCCTCTGAATCCACTGCAGGCATTTGTTCTCAAAGCTTAGTACATATTCTTTGTTGGACGCAATGTTTCATAATTTTAGAGCAACACTAACAGATTTGGTTTTCAAAACTAATCTTATTTTTTTATTTTTTTTTATACCATGTTCGCTCGCAACGTGGAGCATATGGATCTACACTTTGTGAAGATATCCACCCCGAAAGAGGAGTA
>JAGVSQ010001535.1:17654-28683 GCA_022683975.1 Rhyacophila evoluta | reverse complement strand
CGTTCGTCGTTTGTTTCCATCCGCTGTTATACGCGTCTTTCTCCGCGAATATAAAACATTATAATTGTAATACAACTGTAATGACCTTCTGATATTTCAACTTCAATAAATATGTGAGAGTGTTTCCTTGGACCACATCAACATCCTACAACGACCCCACAATTATTTACATACTATATTTATCTATGATTTGTCATTTATATATTTTTGTATCGCCTGTTTTATTTATTAAAAGTAAAAAAAAAAAACTTCCTTACGTAGTGTGTACATAAATAACTATAATGTTATTTATACAGCTAAGTCAATGAAAAATTTGTTATTGGTTTCGGAATTCGCGTGTCTTACAATGAATTTAAACTAAGTCATGTAATGGAATGAGCCAAGAAAAATTAAGCCAGGGTATCAGAGATCGATGAAAATACTGTGTGGGTATTTTCAGCAGAGGGTTTGCGGACCAGAAAGCCGGAATAGAAAATTAAGTGTACATGAATATTCATCGAGTTTTAAACTCGCAATCGTTTTACGTTTCAATGCGATTGCAAAGAAAATTTATTCAAACCGACCGCTATTGATGCGATGTGAGAATGACGGAAAAATTCGCCAAGCCGCAAAATCAAAAGAGATCTTTGCCGATTGGCCCCATTGACTTAAACAAGGGTCACCAAGCTATGTTTCATATTAGATTTGTATAACATCTTATCATTGTGTAGCTACAGTCAGAGTTACCCGAGTAGCCAACTTGTTTAAGACTGTCCGAACTTATTTTTTCTGTCGTCCTTTGATGGATTTTTACTACTTTATTTTTAAAGTAATCTTAGTAATTATTCATTATAATCAGCTAATATTCAAGTATTATTGTTTTAGGATACAAAAATTCGGATTCTTATAAATGAGTGAAACCAAATCAAAAATATAATAATTGTAAATCTGCATCTACTAAAAGTTCAATATTTTTTACCGTAAGTATAAAATGCTCAAATAATTTTTACCCCGTTGAAGAAAATATCAATTTTTAAAGTAATAATTTAATTTTTAAGCATTTTTAAATAACTTGTATAAAACATTATCAAGATAAAAAAGCTTTGTTAATCTGTTTGCAACTGCCCAAATCTTGAACATCCACCTTGAACAGATAAACTGAATATGGACTTTTATTTTCCCCCTTTTAAAACCTTGTAGTTTGATATTAATAAGGAACATTTAAAATCCTACACAATTTAAATAAAGGTTTTTTAATATTTAAGAATCTGCCAGGAGGCTTATTCCTGAAGTCATAGGACATAATTATCGCAAGTAACTAGTATAGACACCTACTGAGAATATTTTTATATGTTCCCTTGACTTGTTGACCATCCCTGCTTCATGCAACCATCAAGACTTTCTCCAATGGATTCAAAGGAAAATAATTCAAGAAAATATTATAAACATTTCTTTCTTAACATTTTTTATCAAGAAAAATCTTTCCCCAGCCTTAAGAACACATTATAAAAAGAAGCTTTTTACGATGGTAAAATTTTTATAGTTTGTATATTATAGATTAGCTGAGTTTCGAGCCTGCTGATAGATTGGAGATACGAGGATATCGATTCCATGGATACGGCATTTTATCACCACGGATTACCTTTCTTTTCAGGTCATGTTAGAATTCATATATATTTTTTATTAATTTCAGTATCATTGGCAAACTTTTACAGAAATTCGGGGTGTATTTTATGGAATTTTTAACAAAGCACCTCATTTTTAACTGTGTTGTAAAAATATTTTTTTTGCATATATGTCATTTAATATATTATGGCAATACATAGTTTTGTCTACTATTTAGACAAAATACGCACCATTCAATTAAAATATATAATTTTCATCAATACTAAACCATTCAAAAATATTGTATGCTTTTGTCATTAGTGTTATGGGCATTGAAACTGACTCAACTAACATATGATATAACCTCATTTAAAGGCTGTCTGTGACTGAATGTAGTTAAATTTTAAAATTTTAAACACTTTATAAAACGACTAGTATTATAACCGTCGTTCTAAACTGTAAAAGTTTCATCTCACTTTAAGGTCGTCTATCTTTTGGCTGCAACGTTTTTGGCAAAGGCCTATCCACCCACTTCGTGTAGGCGGAATGAAAGTCACACGGGAATACCTCTTGAGAAGCTATCTCTTAGAAAAGGCTCAGCTGATGACGGAAAACTTGCATCGGAATGCATTTTGTGTAAGGCTCGAACACCTATCGTGCTTGCATGCTCTGTTTTAAGCTGAACAAAATCGATTCACTGCATTATGTTAACTCTGCAAATAATGTGCATCGTACCGGTGTATAAAATACAATAGTATTAAAAACAAACTGGAATAAAACGTGTCACGTTTTCCACTATGCTCGGTGAAAAAAGAAATGTTTATTTAATAAGTAAAAAAAAATCACCCATATAGTAATTATTCCGAAGATGTTCATTTATATAAACACTGTTAAGCTAGACGATGGCTTTTTATTTTTTTTTTAATGATAAATATTTTTGTCGATAACTATTTTGATTGTAGGCGTATTGGAGCTGAGGTGATTTGACTTCATGGGTGATTCGGAATTTAAGAAATTATATCTACAGATTCCAATTATTCGCGACATCTAGCCAATACCAAAAAACATCCTACTGCGAGTTTGACTTCCTAACTTACAAATCGTGGGACGAACCAATCAGCCTTTTTGTCACTGACTTATTTAAGACATACACACAAAAAAGCTTCAAAACAGTTTCTGCTTTCAATTAGTATAATTTCGAAGTTCCGTTAAATTTAAGAAATAAAATATGTATTCAGAGGAATCAAAAGATGCTGTAATGCCATGAAAGTGACAAATTGAAGGCTTGTGATAAAAATTCTCATGCGTGACTCTACTAATAAGGTTTAAGAAAAAATCTCTTGATTATTGTATCACGTGTACTGTTTTCTTGAATTGATAGTAAAGCGATTAAAACTAATATTTAAAATATAAGATATTTAACTCAATTTTATTAACATTTCAACGATTCGTTCTATGCGATAATTTGTCAATACACAATACCATTCATTAAAAAAAAATTTCAACTGATTCCAGAATATCTTCTGACGTATTTCAGGCCAATTTAATTCTACAATACAACATTGATCGTCTATAATTTCTTCCAATTTAGGTTAGTATCACCACTGTTACTATAGATTTTTGTTCTAGTGTGATTATTTATAGTCTACGTTTATAATTTAGCGAACTTCGAAACCGTCGGGCAATCTGCTAAGGCGCAAAGCTTTGCCAAAACTTTAAAAGCTTTCCAGAGACACTTGGCCAGGGAATCTTCATAGTTTCAAAGAAACTACTCGAAAAAGCCGTTTTGTCTACTTTTTTTATCTCTGAAATAATAAATTAACTTAATATTTCGCGGATAATAAACATGATACATTAATAAATGAAGTATTCGTTGTAGAACTGGTATTTTAATCAGAATAATCACTGAATCTCGATTAATATTTTTATAATATGGCCCGTTTCTGCAGGTTAACGTGTGTTCCAAATTTTTGTTGCATCCGAAGCATTTTTCAGTTAAGCAACTGAAATAATCTACAGGTATAATTATTTTGTTAAAAAACTGTATAGGTACTCTTAATTGTTCTAATTTGTAAATTATTCAACCGTAACATGTCAGTGTATTTGTTATTATGCCATGTGTTTCGTCTACTTCGACACCTCTTCTATTTATTCTCTTAGTCTCGAAGTCTTATTGCGGCCCACTAAATGTGTCTTAAAAGCGAAAATATAGCACTATGAATATGATTCAGATGTTAATAAGAAATATAAAATAAAAATAACTAATCATGATTATTTCAAATAAATGTTATCAATACCTCGTACGCCACACGACAAATATTTTACACGATGATAATACTCTTTTTTATTATTATCCGTTTCAATTGAATCAATTAATATTTTTTATTGATGTTGAAAAAATACGGAATTTGATTTAATGTCGAAAATCATTTCCATCCATTGTATTTTTTTTCTGTGTGGCGTACTAGGTATTGTTTTATCATGAGCGAAAAGCGATGAGTAGATTGTATTATTTTGAAATAAGTTGTGTTCAATAATATTTTTTTTATTTTCTGCATGCTATTAGCAGGCTATTGTTATCAAAATTTACAGGTCCCATAGTGATCACAATTGGCGACTCCACTGTAATATTAAAAGAGTACTGTAGACTGGCGGGATTGAATAATGACTGTTTTAATGCATTTAGATACATAATATGTAATATCACACGATCCGCCATTTAACTGTATAATTATGACTGCATTTAAAACAGACGGGCTTCGCCTTGTCTCGGCACATAGTCTGGATTTGGATTAAGACGAAATAAGATATTCCGTTGTACATAGTAATATTGTACAAACAAACAGCCAAGTGATTCAACGAACTATTATATATTATTCTCATATATGTCTATGACCATGACAAAGTAATTTCGAACCGTTTTGATGCAGCTAAATAGCAATCGAAATAAAATAGTCAAATACTGCTATATTCCTAATATATTTTAATAGCTATATTAGTCAACTTTGTCAGAGATAGATTCACTCAATCAAAAAAAAATTGTCCCATCATTAAAATTTTATTTTAATACTTGACAGTATATTGTACAATATCTTTAGTCTCGTGTTGATTATCAGTAACGATGTGAAGAGTTAAAAATAGCACAGTTGAATTTAAGCTGACAGTCATAATGACAAGTAAAAAACTCCCAACACTACTGTTTATCAGCTGGGAGGAGCAGGGTCGTATCACGATATGAAACAGAGAGCCGGTTGCATCAGGCGGTATCATGTAAGGGTCGGCAAGAGTAACAAAATCAATGCAAATGTTCCAAACGCATGAATCATACGAGGGTGCAAGATATTATTGTGAGGAGGCGAAATTATTCGAGGAAGTGCGACAGTTTTGAGCTCAGCAATCTACCATGTCCGATAGTAGAAATTATGAAAAAAATCTGGAAGAATGTACATAATAGAAGGTGATAAAACTCAGGTGCGAGGCCTGAAGAAATACGAAAAACTAGAATTTTTGGAAGTGAAAAATATTTTCGGTGTGCGAGAGGAGCGGCATTTCAAAGACTTGCATCATACTGAAAAAATCTACCACATAGCCGTGGGAAGGAGTTTACGTAACAGACAGACACCCACAAAAGATATATAAATCTTTATTATATTTTTAATTAGCGATATTTTCGTCAACATAATATATATTGTTTAATATTAATGAAGTCACCGTCAAAGATCAAAAATGTAAATTACTGGAATCTTTGAAAAGATTTTTTTTTATAAATAACCTTTATTTTGTCCCGAATTTTCGATGTGGGTATCTATTTATATATGTTTATATTATTAGATAACAACGACGTTCAATTTGATTAAATGGAAAGAAAACATTTATGGGCCAATTTAAATCATCCCTTAGGCGATAAATAACCCTGTCGGTTACATGTTATGGAAGATTTTTTGGAAATTCAAAGAATAATCTAGAATATTTTATCCGAATAATTAATTATTTTTGCTGTTTATCCTTTAGTTTACGACGGAAACCACGTGGCAAATTTAGAATCCACTGTCACTATGTTTGTTATTCCATTATTCGTGAATTTTGTGGAATACTTTCAATAAATGGCGTCCTTCTAAATTATAGGCATTTTACCAGTTGGAAGATGAAGCAAGCAGCAGTGAAATACTCACAGCACCTATATCAACCAAGCTTCTTTTTAATCTGACTAGGGTAACAGGGAAGCATGTCCAATTTTATTATTCTGCGTAAAAAGAAATTTGAATTTGAAATAAACTTTCATGTAACTGTAACACTAATCAGAAAAACGTTAAACTTATATTAATTTTATTATTTGCAAGTAACATAAAACTGCAATCCCGCATTTGATCGTGTTTTAACATCTCGTTTTATGACATCGTCAATTTAGGTGTAACTGCTGGGTGTAAAGTATGGATAAATGGAATGAAAAAAATGTAAATTCTTATGCGCTATATAATTTTTAAATAATGTTTTTAAATATAGGGAAATCATTATACAAAATTACTCGTAGATTTGTACTCTAAGAGTTAAACATTTGTCATGTTAAACATTGTGTTTAAGCGATTGCAGCAACTTATAATATTATATATTGATAAAATTATTTATTGTTTTAAATTTATTTAATCTATTCTCATTTATTTATTTGATCTACTGGTAAATTTTTATAACAGAAATTCACACACAGCATGAAACGTACTACATTCAGAAATGAAAATGGTTACCCAGATAAATTACAGTTCTTGAATTATAGATCCTATTTGAGCTTGAGGAAATTTTGTGCCTCCCTTGTTTCCATTTTTTTTGCGATGTATGGTGCTTTCTTGTTTTTTTTTTGGCTTGGACGTAATATTATATAAGTTACTTTACAGAAGTACGGCTTCTCTTTTTTTGACTCGCGTAATGTACATTCAATTCTATTTTTATTCCGTTTGTACCTCTCGTAGAGTTTGATATACATAAATAAAAAGTAATTTTTAATTTGTGCCTCCCTAAAAGGTTTCTGTATCTCCCTAGGGGGCATATGAACCTATGTTGACGAGCGCTGAGCTAGACTTACATTATGTTGCATCTGTTGCTGATACCAAGGACTCTACAATCTACTTTATTCAGCCAACCATTCTTGAGTAGTACATATTATAAATTGCCAACCCCTTCAAAGGAACTATATCTTTATAAAATAATTCAAGGCTTTAAATACGTTGAATTGTAATAGTTTTATGAACGTGGTTAATATAGTAATATCACCAAACGTCTGTCTCACACATCTACAAAATATTACTTTCATAAAAAACTTTCACTTGGGTACTTAAAGTTTCTGAGAGACTACGACACCCATCGCAGTTCACACTTAAAACTTGTACGTAAAACAAAACTTGTCGTATGTTTTAAATTTTTATCAATACGCTCTCTGTCAATGAAACCCAATGATTATTCAAAAAAAAGATACCGTACTACAAAAAAAAAAATGGTTAACATATCGATTTCTTCTGTTGTAAATATTGATGTACTAACATTTGAAAGAAAGACAAAATGAGTTAGGGATTAACAAAAAATTGCGATGTAATTTTATTTTCACAGCTGTCATTTCTGTATGACCTTGACGAGTGCGTTACCAGCAATGGAAGAATTAAGTAAAACGTACGAATGTGTATAAGTTGCACGAGTAAATTTCTATTTACTAATTGATCCATATTATATACTACCTAAAACACATTTTAGATCAGTCATTAATCGATTTTGATTGTATTTTGAGAATTTGTATAAAAATAAGAGATCTGACAAATGTTTTGTATCAGTGTTGTATAAAAACAGCCGTTGCTACGTAGAAAAGTAAGTAAATGTGTTCCACGATTGTCCAATTATTCCGAGGCTTGTCGATTTACGTTCTGCAATCCTTTTTATAATTACGGTTCCAGGGCGACAGAGATGGGTAGATTGAACAGGTAATGGCACTCCCACATAGCCTTTAGGTATTCACAGTATCCAGGGATACGCCTTGGCGACGGAAGCTACCGCGATGCCAGAAGCAATTAATCGCAAAGCCACCGTCTATTGAACCAAGCGTCGTTTAGTTTGTGAGAAATATTTTGCAACAATTCAATAACATATCGCTCACGACAAGCAATATCTCGTATATCTGACGACACAAATTTTACAGAAGACAAAAAAAACTCTTTAATAATAACTATTATTACATTGAAATTTATTACTAATTATTAAATATTCTTTCGTGTTACTAGGAAATTAACTAATATATTTTAATGCTGACGCAATTCGATTTAGTGATATTGACTATAAAGAGTTCCTTTCTTATCTTGTTTTTTTAGCGGTGAGGTATACGAGGTATTGCTTTGTTATCAGCAATAAGTAGTATTGTTTTTTAATAAATTGTGTCCAATGATGTGTTTTTTTTTTATTTTCTACTTAATTTTATCAGTTGGTTATTGATATTTAAAGTTACGGATCTCAAAGTGATCAAAATACGGCGTTTCACTTTATTATTAAAAAAATCTAGAGGCTGGTGGGGTTGAAATATGGGTGTTTTATTATAATATATAATATATAATAATTTTCCCGTTTTTTTTTTATTGAAGATCGAAGTTTGAATTCAATTTTTTGACCAAATTGATTAATATTACATTATTATAATATTAAGTCACTTAACAGTTTTATTCATGGGGGCTTTCTCACAATACTTGCATGAAAACCTTGTACAAGATAATACTAAATAATATTATATTTCCGACACTGGACGACGCATTACAAATGGACGTTACGCGGTCAATTTCATTTATTAATAAAGATAGGATACGACACCGGCTGATGTTTCAAAGGTGACGTCACACTTGCCGGTCAAGTCCCATTACTCTTGTGTCGTGGTTGTTAATGCATGAAAGGTTTCAATGGAAACCCAAAAGGGACGCTACACCGCGTGATTTTAATGATGTAACGTATGCCAGTAAATCAGAAGAGAGTTATATAATATATCGATAAAACCATCATTCCGTACCATCGCAGAACACAAGATCTAAGTCACGATACTTTCCAGATTGTGGGACCACGCTGTACGCCACCGACGATGTTACACCTGCAGAACGTAAATCACCTATGTGACCTATTCCAAGCAAGATGGTCGGCCATGACAACTAACTTTTAAAAATAAATCTACGAATATTAAAACAAATAAAAAGAAAATAATAAATCTATATAAATACCATAGTTTTGTCATTTATTGTGTCCTCGAGAAATACTGAAGAAATCAGGAAGGGAAAAGCGATGTTTAATGATATATCTCACTTAAAATAGTGTGAATTTGAATGCATATGGTAGACTTTCTTTATTACTTTAGATTTTATATTGCACATACTAACGCGGTTCTTCTAGGCCCTTGTTAGGTGTCACGATTCACTTCTACTTCGTAAAGAACTCAGAGATAAGGGACTTGTCAATTATGATCTGGAAGAATGTGAAAGGGCTGACAGGTGACATATAATAAGGCATTATGTGGTGGCTATATGCTGCGCATAGCGAGCGGAGATGGCAAAAAGAAATACATGGCAATGATTTGCCTTGCGCGGTGACGAAGTTCTCGTAGTCAATAGGAATAATTTATTATTAAATATGTGTCTTGCACTTTTTAAAGATGTTTGCCCTTCAGTAGATATGTTTCTAGTGGAGTTTCTAAAGTTCCGATTAGTTCATCATACACGTTTCATACACGTGCTAGCAACGACCTTGTTAAAGTTTCGTGTACGAGCTTATGTGCTTCTTTTAACATCCAACAATTGGATTTCAATGATATCCAATTTAATTATTTATTTAATAAAACCATTTCTCTCTTAGTTTCATTTGATGATACGGATAAATTTGAAGTATAGTGTCTACAAAAACATTTACTTGCTCTTATTATTCAATAAAAATAAAATATTAAATAATTATGTCACAAATTTAACGTATTTCTTTTTACACCAAATAATTGGAATTTTAATGATATCAAAATGAATTATTCATAAACGAAAAATTCAGTTCTCTTCGTCAAACGTTTGAAGGTTGTTAATGAATAATTCAGGGAAGATAAAATTTCTACATTAGAACTAAATGCCTTTACTAATTACCACAGTGTCTCATAAAAGGGAATTTTAAGATTAACACTCAGAGAAAACGAAAATTAATCGCTGTATTTTACCAAGAGCGCCATCTAGCTGCGAATTCATTAATTATAATTTGAGTATTATAGAATTACAGCATTAAATTTATTAATTGTAGGTCTTTTTCATTTCATTTATTTAAAATCGTTATTGTATATTAATATTTAATTTGGTTGTGAGAAGAGTAAAGAAAATGGCCAGTCTTTCCTGACAGCAGCGAGAAGGCAATTAATTATGCGGAGTTTATAAATAATTCATGTTCACATCCTTGCTATAATCATGCCATATAAAATTATATTTACTCTTATTTTATTTTTCTTTAAGGTTTTTCTTAAGGCAACATGGCAACTATGAAAACCCTTTATTCGTCTTTGTGCATAGAGTTTTATTCCTTTAATTTGAATTGTTCATATCAACTGTTGATTTTAAAATAACATAGAGTAAAACTAAAAATAAAATCCATATAATTATATACGCCAGTATACCGCAACCGTGGCACACGAGTATGCCGTGAAAATTACGATCAGCAATCAACATATCGCTTGTGACTCTGTGGTCTATCAGGTAAATATTATGATATTTTAACAAAATATGTGATGCTATTATCGACCATTCGTCACATCATAGAAATTAAGGAAATGTGAGTTCACCTGGTTATTTTCAGGAATAATTTTCGAGATATTTCAGTGGGGAAATCGGAATTTGACTACGACAATGCGGTTACAAATTCGCCTCTTTTCAAAGTTTTGTTGGATTAATCACCTGCGAAAGCAACGGCAATTTATACTTCAAGACAATGTTGTTCATTATAATTTATTACTCGAGGCATTAAGCTGGCAAAACAGAATACTTTTACCAAAGGTAGATATTGGTAAACAGTGAATATCAGTGGAGTAGAATTTTGTAGGCATTTAATAATAAAATTTTAAAATCCGTATTGCTTTATCGCGATGTCCATTTGGTAATGTTGGCACAGTCAGTATATTTTTTAATACTTTTACATGTCATGTGTATATAGATATAGAATCCTATTAAGAATCAGTAATTATATATCCCCTGTGAAATATAATTATATTATGTTTTGCAGTGATTTTTTTTCTATCGCGATATTACATTATGTTAAAGTGTTCTCAGTATTGTACAAATATTTGGTGCTTAGCCAATTCCAAAAATAATTCACAAAATTTGGAGCTAATAAGAAAGACGGTGTAAAGGCTAAATCGAATTTTTAGTCACAGAAAAAACTTGTTAATCATAAAGAAAGCCACAATAACCTA
>JAGVSQ010001534.1:0-28685 GCA_022683975.1 Rhyacophila evoluta | reverse complement strand
ACATGACGATTTCACTTCAATAAAAATAAATATAAAGCCTGGCAATGACCTAATTTGTTTATCAAATATTATATTCAAAACAAGCTCATCTTCGTTTTATTAACTTGGATTTTGAACGGTATATTGACGTTTAGTGAACCATTACTAGAAGTGTTACCATATCGAAAATTTGCTGAATATATTTCAATCTTAGAAAAAAACTACGCCAATGTGTTAGCTTTTCTAGAATCATCTTTATTCCAATTATTATAAAGAGGTGGCAGCGACGATCTCTTACTGTCCATAGAAATTGTCATTGTTATCATTCGAGCATATTTTTTATATTATTTTGATCAATGGTGACTAACGTAAGCCTAAATTATATATCATACCAGACGTAAAATTATAGTTGAACATTTGGTTTTTTTATTTAGTAAATAAATAAAGGAAACTTTACTAAATTCGTCATCACTTTCTTTATTTGTCATTGGGTCCAGTAGCGTAGCAATACATTCAGTGCCCTGGAGCAAAAAAAACGCTATTGTTTCTTGCGAAGTTGTTTTTTTTTTATCTAGAAACCATGTCGCTTAATGTAACTTCCTTCAAAAAATCATAATTTCTTATTTTTAGGTCCTCTCGCATGCACACACCATAAAACTGTGATTTCTCGTTTTTTCAACTCTCGAATACTAATATTATATAAGCTTTCTGTTATCCTTTCTAAATTTGCGCCCCCCATAATTCATGCGCCTGCAGCAAATGCTCCATGGTATCTACACTACCAATTAGGTTACCGCTTCCATGTTGTCATAAGGTAATTTCTCATGATGACCATAATCAATTTAGATATACAGCATTACATTTAAGTTTTAATTAATATTTGTCTGAAATCGCTTACGCATTACTTAAATAACAACAATTTTCTTTAAATTATGACGCAACATCGTACAATAACGTATACAACACGTCAAATGTAGTGCTGACATTCAATATAATCAATAACAGATAATTCAGCTAACGTCATTGCGAGTGAGGTCAGATATAAAAAATCAAACAATATGCGGTTTGAAAAATGCTAGCTATTACAGAACAAAAATACTTTTTAATCATTAATGAAACATAAATTGCTATAAACCTACTCCATCTTCAATATTGTCTAATATCTATATTCTTCTCCTTCTACTGTCGTAATGATATATCCCTCACGGCAAAGTTCAGCCACCTCAAGTCTGATCTCTTGACCTTCCGTAATCCGATCAACCTGCCATAAAGTGCCATCTCAGGTAGTTGTTTGTTTTCAGTTTTTAAATATGGCCTACCCAATGAAGTTATATTTTGCTCATAAAATATAGTGTACTGTAATATGTAGTTTCAAATATTTTTTCAGAATTTGCCATTATCTCAAATTTTATATCAAGTTCATCAGTTTTAACCGTATATCGTTTCGATCCGATAAGAATTGTATGTTAGTTTTATTGTAGTATATTCCAAAAACTTTAATTAAGCGATTGACTAACAAACTGTCCTAGCTAAAATAATTTTCCGCATTGTACAGTCACACTATAGAGATTGTTATACTTCACTATGGAACGAAAATGATAATAAAGTCATGATTTAAGCCGTATTGCTGTAAAACATGAAAAAATCAACAAGCTTTTTTTTCTAAGTTCTATTTAAAGGTGCAGTCAGAAGATGTCAAAAAAACCATACAATTAAAATATGCATATGAACAACTTGGAAATACAAATTTAGTTTCATATCAACGTTTTCAATCAGTCGTATTGTAAATTTTATTTATTCATTCAATCATGCGTTGACTCATCGAAATCTAGCCAATATATAAATGAACAAAAGATGTATCTACATACCAATCAACGTTGAATTTCACATTGTATTATATTTGCAATATTCGTGGTGGAAAGATACTATGATAAAACATTGTTTTAATCTTTACTCTAAAACCAGCGTTATCTCTACAAAAATCATTAACAATTTTCAAACTATAATATTATATTTTTAATGACCTGATGTTAACCACTTAATGTGTATTCAATGTTATACTGGGATGGTAAATATGTGATATTTTTTCACGTCATATTTTAGACTATTAAAAAAATCATAGATTCATATTGTTTTGTATCATTCCGCAATCAACAAAATACCAGCCCGACCTAAAAAAATGTTGCATGTAGTATATAAAAAAATGATGCTAACGAAATAATGTTAAATAGATTCATTACTGATCTTAGGTACAATATTATAGATTGTGTTTGTATTCGGTTAATACGTGTTTATCTACATCGGAAAAAATGCTTTATTTATAGGCTTTCATTTAGTTCTGCTTTCAATATTCCTGCCCTTGCCGGTTGCGTCATCGCTAGATTATTTTTTATCTTATCTTGGCACATTAATAATCTAATTTGGCCATCCCCAATACTTGTATAAAACAATGTGATTAATATCTGCGTCTTGTATGTTAGAATCTGTACCGAACTTGCATTTTCGTTTTTATAATAATTTATTTGATATGACAAGGAAAAAAGTATTTAGTATGAAAAATAGATAATCGAAAAATCAGAATTAGAATTGCAGGGAGTCATTATTATTTTAAATATTACTCATGAAAGTGCTATTACTAATTATGTTTTCATTTGTTTGAATAATTTCTATGATATTCATTTTAATTAAATTTTAAAATACGTTGAATGCCTATAAAACAAGCGTCACATTATAATTATAACAAAATTAAAGTGGTTAACATTGTTTTTTTTTCTAAGTTCATTACAAAACATGAAAATTACAGGAAAAATAACATGTATTTATTATACTATACCAGAATATGTAAAATATTTTATAGGTTTTGTTACTGAAATGTTGTATTCAATGATTTTGGTTTCTAGTATTAAACATCAGGTAATATCATATATTTGTGATACCCATCCAAACATATGAGATTCAATATGTTATAGATAGTTACCATTTATTATAAACATGGAACGTAAAAATTATAAAATAAACGTTTGTTTTTTTGCGCGCCTAAATAGTTTACAAATATACATTGGTATGTGTTAAAATAATATTGACAATACGTGCGTATTGTTACAAACCTTACGGAAAAAGACTATTGTCCCATTTAGAAAATATAACTTTGTTACATTTTATTGAAATGAATTAATGTTTTATTTTGTCATTTAACTTTTTAAAAATCTGGTGGAATTTAAAAAATGTATTATTTCAAATATTTTGTGTTATAGGTAAAAATGTAAATAAACCAAATGTATTGCTGATTGGACGAAGGCTTTTTATTTCAACAAATCCTTGTTATTTTTCGTAGTTTTATGTTTGAATATTAATTTATAAGCTTACACTCGCGATGGATTTCAAAAAACAACGGACTTCAATATGAATGTTTAATTGTATATATAAAAAACGGTCATAACTTTTGCATCAACCTAATATATTATAAGCAACACAGTGAGAAAATTATCATGAAAATTGCTTTAGCGAAGAATTACTATTTTACACTTCTGGGATATTTTAATAAACCAAATGTAAACCTGATAAGCTCATTTACATACACCTCGTAAACTTGGATCAGAGCGAAGTGGAAAAAGTGCTGTCAAAGATGTCAAAAATAGCCATGAGTCGAACATCGACATTTTTTCCTGATATGAACAAAAATCCAATACCACCCTGTGCATTTTAACGGAAATACTTTTTGCAAAATAATAAGATTATTATCATATTTTTTCATCAGATTTTACAGTTTTCGCCTTTACCTACAAAGTTAATATTGAACTTGTACGTTAGATGGCAGTATAAAAATCAAGGTTGTACGTGATATTTTTCTACAACTCTTTCGGTACCTAGCTAAAAAAATTATTACATATTTTTATAGAAAGTCAATAATACATTACTAAAATCGTAATAATTTAGAATTTACATTGAATCATTCCGGAGCTTACCGTAAGTAAGATATGATATATTTTACCTTGTTATACAAACAAAATAATTATACCCTTCACGAATAGTACCTACAAAATTATCATGATCCATGTATGTACACATAAATTTAATTTATATTTAAACTTTCTAAAAACCTAGACTACTTCCAATTCAAGGAAAATGTACTTTACAATTTTATATGGTTATCGATTTCATTGCCAAGGCCACAAAGTGTTGAAAAACACAAATGTTGTGGGGATAAAAATAAAATATACCATTGTGATTGTTTTGATAAAAGATAATTGGTTATTTTATAAAATAGAAGGCATGTAAATATTATAATCGTATGTGTCTATACTCATGTTATCTGCTTTAATTATCTGCGTAGTATGTTATCGTGAATGAGGCTATTTTTGGAAAACTCTTTGTCATGTCCGCAGTTAGTTCGTCATTTTTTCCTTGGGTAATTTTCAGTCGGTAAAGTGGTCGGTGACGTCATCCAAGGGATTGCGTTGTATTGGGTCCCCCTCAGAATACGGATTATTACGTATTAGTAATAGTAAGGTAACAGACGAAATGGCTACGTCGAGCGCCCGTGATACCAGCTGTGTGGCAGCTATTTTCTTTGATTTGGATAATACGTTGATTCAAACTAGAAAAGCTGACAGCAAAACTTGCAATAAGGTAAAATAAAAAAAGGATACAGTGTATATTTTATAAAATAATGTGAATATTACTAACGAGAGTGAAATCGATTATTTCAGTGATTGAAATTATCGAAGTTGTTCTTTTGAATTTTAACATTAACCTAATTTCCGCGTGTCACGATTGTATGCGAACGTAGCGTAGTCATCGTGTTCCAGCACTCGAATGAATGTCTTCGCGCGCCCTATTTATAGACGGTTTGTTAACATTGGAAACAGGAGCCCCGCATCCCAATTTAGACATTCTGGAAGAGCTGCCGTTCCAAATATATCTATGATTCCGGCGTGCGATTTTCTCAGAAGGGGTGCAGTATTCAAGACGGTTTGCGCCGCGAAGTGCCGTGACCAGTCAGTGTTCGCCCTCGAGTAATATTATTTGTTTACCACGATGGGTGACATTTCGGAACCAGTGAAAAAGTGCATCATGATTTTGAAGGCGGCGGGGAGTGATACTGAAAAATTCGCCGCGTTGTTCATGGTGACAAAACTAGTAAAAGCCAAAGACTGTCAGAGTAACGCGAAGAAAGCTCTCTTCGAAGCAATCGGTTTCAAGTTCCTCAAGAAGTTGCTTTTCTGTGAAGATGTGCCAGATGATTGCCCCCCGTCAATGTACAAATCGGTGGCGCTGTCGATCATCACGTGCTTCTGTCAAGATCCCGAAGTCGCCGCTCACCCTGACATGCTGTCCAACATTCCAGTTTTCCTGGGTATCGTCAAATCGTCTGACGATGATGACAACGATGATAACTTAATGATCGTAACCGAAGCATACGCCTGTCTTCAATGCATCGCATCTGTGCCAGCGGGACACCAAGCTCTCATTGACCTCGGGGCCATTGATCAAATGGCTGAGATTTACTCCCAACAAAGTTTCCAAACTGATGAAGCGTTAAATCTTATCGTCACCCTTGTCGGCCAAAATGGACCTCGTGCATGGGGCACTGATCCCAAAAGTTTCCATTCACTAGTCAACAAAATTGCGCTCGACTTTGAGACTGACAGCTCCGAAAGAAAATTTGAATTGGCTGGAATACTAAACTCACTTTTATTTAGTTGCAATCGTAGCGTTGTCATTCCGACAGCATCTGATGAAATATGGCCTCTGAGTATATACAAGGGTTTGAATGATATTCTTACTAGTAAAATTGGAAAAGCTCAACGTGACCCCGCATTAAAACTGGCCTCTAGTATCGTCGATTTAGTGGGTATCGAATGGACATTAACAGACGATGAAAATCCCAAAAAGTTCTTCCTTCTTCTCGTTCAACTCTGCTCTATTGAAGTCCGCATGCAGCTTGACAACAAAAGCTTCCAACAAGCACTAGCAAACGCCGAACTCATCACTGCTTGCTTTATTGTCTTAGAATTGGCCATCAACTATATGGGCAATGACAACATTGATCTTGAACAAAAAGAAAAACAAACTGTCTACACCGGATTAAAGGGCGCCTTTACCGCGGTAGTTACAGTATTAACCAAAGTGTCTAATGATAAAAATAGAGACAAACTTCCTGATACTGAAAAGATTTATGCTTGCGCCATGGTGAGAGTTTTGGTGGCCTGGTTGGCACAAGAAACCACAGCGATGCGCACGCAAGTCTATGTTTTGCTACCTTACATGTTGTCTCTGGCCAATGATACATTCTATGCCTCTAGAAATGAAAGACTCGCTCAAAAGAAGAATCCTGATGGTCCGCATGAAAAGCCTTCATTACTGGGACAAGTTGATATTCTCCGCGTCATGTTACCTTCCATTTGCCATTTAGCCGTTGAAGACAAAGCCAGAGATATCCTTTTGCAAACCAAACAGGACGAAGTTCTCTATGAATGCTTTGTCCATCACTGGTCCATTGTTCATTACAAAAAACCATTAATTCCCAAGTCTGAACGTCTCAAACCCAGACTAAATCCTGAGCCTGCAATGGATCCTTTCTTATTAGAAGAAATGAAAGATTCTCGTGCAGCAATGGTCAGTCTATGCAACATATTCATGAACTTGACGGTGTTGGAGCCTAAAATAGTTGAAGAAAGCATATTGTTCAACACTCTCATGAAGTTCATTTTCAATAACCTACCTGAACTGAAGCCCGCTCCTGAACATTTGACTCTCAACGGTCACATGTCAATTCTGGGATTATTACTGTTGAAACAGCAATACAGCAAAGTGAAACAGAATGATTTCTCCATCTGTCGTTACATTCAATCTACCATAAGATTTTTATGGGATGCATACATTGTAGACGAATCAAATGACCCCACAGCGATGGTGGTGTCCATGGGCTATAAAGAATTCTGGTCAGAGATTATGGAACTGTGGTTTTTGGGAATGCAGACCATGAGTGCTGTCCTTGCTCTTGTGCCTTGGATATCGGATTTCGCTTTAGAGAGCGGTTGGGCTGAAGGCATTCTGGAGATGCTCAAGAAAGTCAAAATTGGAACATTGCCCGGAAATGTCAAGTCAGCATTTGAAGATTTTCTCTGTCACTTGGTGGACGCCAATCCTGACATAGTCAAACTGCTCAAAAAAGCAGATGCCCTTAAAGTGTGCCGGAACCACAGGTTCATGGATTTAGGCAAAAAACTATTTGGTGATTGAATGTTATGCTATGTGTCATTTTTGAAATATCTAGATTTTATATTGTTTTGATTTATTTTGTACTATTTCAACGTGTTAAAAAACATTAAAATTTATACTAATTAAAGGTGTTTTTAGTTCTGCCCTCTCCCGAAATCAACTTAATAATTAATGTAGAAAACATTTGAAACCAGCTTGACATACATGAACAGCTGATGAGAGACCAGTTTATTTTACACTGGAAAGTTATTTCCATCTTGTTAAGTGGGCGGTGAAAATGTTCCACTACATTATTATGAAATTGTAAATTTTATAAAATATACACTGTTTTCACTCTCTTTTGAGAGTCCACAAAAAATCTATTAATTAATATAATGTATTTCTTCAAGCTATTATTATTGTCATAACAATATGTTTAATTTTGTTTTTTTTATGAATAAAACCATTTTTAACATACAGACATGTGGGAATGGCAACATTGAAAAGTGCACTTCAATTTATTTCTTTTAGATGCAACCCTTTTTTATACAGGCATGTTGTTTTTTTTTCATCTCGAAGGCTTCCTACATAGGTATGTGAACATTTTTTAATTCATTTTGTTTGTAATCTCATTTTACATCACCTTTACAGAGCTTGGAATGACAATGACCGGAATGCATCTCGTAACATTGCCAAGTTATAAAATAGATTGCAGTTGTGACTGACTAATCTGTCTGTGTTACGTGTGAGGTAAAAACACCATTGTTGCTACTAAATTAAATCATGTTATGCAAAGAGTTTCGACAATATCAATAGAATGAGCATAAAGTTTATATTCTCAATTTTAAAGTTTCACATCAAAGTCATATTTTCAAACAGTCTTTTCTCAAAATATTTTGTTGATAATACTGAAACTTCAGGTCATAACTAATCAGTTGATAATTGTTGTTTAATGTTGACTCTTCGAATTAATTTAATAATTATGGTGCATTTAATTTGCTGCATACTGCCTAAATGCGTCACAAGATGTTTTATGTAATTAATTACAATATCAAAATAAATAACTAATGTCAACAAACATGATGTTCCTACAGAATGTCCAGCAAATTCCTAACTTCAAAGCTAACTTAATCATTCTATTCCAGTAGTGAAAAGCGGTTTCACTTTTATTAATTATGTCTCCGTCTGTAACAACAAGGTAATATCCAAGTCTGTGATGTATGCAACATTTCATGAACCAATTATGGCTTAATATTTTGTACAATATATGTTTCAATAGAAAATCTGTGACATTCAACTACATCTTCGAATATCAATACATTATGATTTATGATAACTTGAATATTTTTCAGTAAAATTCTCTCCATAGTAATTTATTTGGTTTTAACCCTTTTAACAGTAAAATTTCTTCTTAATTTATAAATGAAATACATCAGAAAATAACTAAGTCATCAATGTTGATTTGGAAACATTTCATGCCATCAGTTTTATATATTACTCATGGTATATCCAGTTTAAACTCATAAGTTCTTAACATTCGTATTTATGACCTATTAACTAAAATAATTCATCAATTTTTGAAATTATAATAACTCTGGGTTACAGTTTCCAATTCAAGCATTTATGATTTATATTCTTAATGATCTTCAGTATTATTGCGTGTTTTTTATATATATTATATAACATACATTTAACATTGATACAATTTATTATATTCTATAGTAATATTGTATTCATCTCCAATACTCACCTCATAATCATTGTCTCAATTGTTGCGTACACATCGAATTTAGGTGATGGAACGTGTTTGCTTCCTATTGTTTAGAGACGTCTATGGCAAGCGATACAAAAACTTATTTGTTTTTGTTATAATACTACATTAAAAGTCAATATTTCATTCTCAATACAAATCCGATCTATTCAACTATTAATATCATACTATTCAATTAATAAAATATATACATAGCTTCGCTTCGTTGTGTACACAACATTCGATTTCTTTAAAATCATCAAATTCATCAACATTAAAATAATATCCTTTAAAATTATTTACTGCAATATTGTCATTTTGTTCGTGTAATAAGTATTTGAAAATTAATTAACAGAAGCCTTTACTGACATATACCTATTTTAAAAATTCATTTAAATAAGGCCTGCTACAGATGGTACACTCTTATGTTTCCTGCATGTGGACAAATATTTAGACATTGGTTAAACAGTTTTTTTTATTTGTCAATTATGCAATATGCTTACTGTATAGAATTTAATACTGATCCATGTCGCTTTACGTGTTTGCTGTACTTTGTCACATCTGCAGTAATATTTTTCAATTATCTTTCAGTTTTAGATGTTAGATTTCAAGAAAAAATGGATATAAAAAATAGAACCTCATGTATGAAGCAATTCATTTTTGGTTATAATATTTGCTGCAACTTTGGTGTAAATTCAGAAAAGTCAAGCATTTTTTCTGTTCTCTATGTACTACATTCGATATTTAATTTGCTATTTACAAACATGAAATATACAATCATACTTAAAATTGTATTTTCCGACAATTTCTTATATCTTATATAATCATTAGCTGTAGCCGTAATCTTGTTAAATATGTGTTCGTAAGACATGAATTCAACTATGCATATTGAGGCCTAGTAATATCTAATAGGTTGTCAGTGAAGTTTTCTAGTTTCATTAATTTTAAATATACTCGTTAAATGAAATTCTTTCCTTGGTATTTATCATATTGAAAACTTTCTAATTTATGTGAGCATAATGATTTCTCAACTTTGGAAAGTAAACTGCCTTCATTTATATATTGATGTATGAAATCTTTTTCATAACATACAATGTTTATATTTGGTAAATTACATCAGACTACCTATCACCACTTATTTATTTTTCGATAAAATGATTTATGTAACACAAACACATATCCCTGCTATTTATATTTTAAATAAATAAACAGTGAAATCTTATATTTTAATAATTATTGTATCCAATCATTTCCATGCTAAACGTTAAAAACTTTTTTATAATTTCAATATTTCAACTGTATGTATAATATATTATAAAATCCATGGAACTGATATGATATATTGTTTAATGTATTATTTCATGAAAATATGAACAGTGCTAATATTCAAATGTCTCATCTAATATTTTTTTCAGTAAAATTTATAAATTATTTACTCTTTGAATATATATTAGCTTGGTTCTTATATTTTCACCTTTTGAATATATATAATTGACTCTCTTGGTTTATCAATGTAAAAATAATCTCTGATTTATTCAAATTATCAATTAAATTTTATTACGCAGTAATTATTATAATCTTACCAAAATTCACAACAACATATTGATTGTTTACATAATATAGCAATTAAATATTTCAGTCATCAATAAAATGATAATATAGTTTTTTGCTATGGCACTTTTGAATAGTGTTTGAATTAACATTTGAAAATTCAAAACTAATAGCTAACTATGGAAGTTGTTTTTTGTTATTTATACAAACCCCATAAATAGAGAGTCAATTATATATATCTTTTCAATATCTTTAATTACACCTTAGTTTTAATGATTTTTAACATGTTACTAATCATGATAACTACAGTTATTTATCTGTAAAAAAGAACAAATTTTGACTGAGAAAAAAGACATTTTCTTACAGCCATCAAGACATAAATTAAATACATGAAATCAAAGACCACAGCTTGGGAATTTAATGATACTACGATTATTGATTTAGTCTGTTATTATTTTAATTATGACAAAAACAAGTTGAGAAAATTAAAATCTGATTATGTTGCTTGTACGAAATAATTTGTTTGTACTCAAAATTGCTTAAAGTATTTAAATTAATAATGATATCATCTTAAAATCTCATTATTTTTGTGGATTTCTATCTATATTTGGACTTTTCAAATTAATTTGTGATTATCTAATGAATTGAAAAAAGCAGTGTTTTAATTTTGTATATTGAGTGTCTGTTTAAATATGTCTGAATGTCTATGCAGCTCGTTGGAATTTTGACTGATGAATATGGTGTGCCAAACGATGAAGCCGTCAGAGCGACGTCGTCCTTCCTGCGAGCGTTCAGGAGATGCCCTGACAATCCAGAGTGGGATCTCGACTCGTGGCGAATTCATTTGTGGAATCAGGCCTTACAAGAAGAATTCTCACATTTAGCAAGTATGGAAATATGGAATATAATGATTGTGTACATTTATTTAGGATGAATAAGCAATCTTCGCTTTGACTCAACAGAATCATTGTTTAAAGAGATACTAGAATTGTTTCTAATAACTGTGGAGATTTACATCTAAAAATCTTAAAACAAACACATTGCTTTCTATATTTTTCATCTAAAAATGACATGTTGAGAACATTGATAGTATAGTTTATTCCATAAAATATTCAAAAGTAGATATAATTGCAATTGGACTATTCTTACATATCGACTGTGGAAAGAAAAAAGAACATAACCACCACAGCAAATTTTACAAGAGGCTCAAAAAACATATATTTAATGATTTTGGGCTAAAGTCTAAATATTAAATAGACACAACCTTAAAGTGCAAGAAGACTAAATCTGGTGTTTTATTTACCCAATCTGATGTCAATTTAATAAGTTATTCAATGAAAACCAATAAAATTGACGTGTTGGAAGGCCTTTTTCCTGGTTGCAAATTTAACGAGCCATTCTTTTGATAGAACTTCTTCTAAGTTGTATATATTGTGATTATCGAAAAAAAGCTATTTTGATAAACTGAGGGGTTACATCCTTTTTTCTTTCCACGGTCAGTATGTTATCTTATTTGAAAAAATCAAACATTTGTAAATTAAAAACAGAGATGTTGACAATGCTCCTGCCCAATGCAGTATAATTCACATTTGTGAACCATTACTGTGGTACAATGTAAAGTTAAGGTCAGGCATACTCTTTGTTTACAAGGTGTAACTAAATGATAAGATTTTCTTCAGAAGAGTTATATGTTGCGCGGACACAAAGATTACAATGTGTGTCTTTTCTTATATACAGTACATATTTAAAGAGAAAAAAAAATCTAGATAAAATTCCTTGTCTGTTGTTGATGATAATATTCAAAATAGTAAAACCTCGATATAACAGACTAAGGCCGAGGCTACGATAGATGCCACGCGACAGAACGACGGCAACAGAGATGCAAAATAGCTTTAAATAGGTGAATGACCAAGTGAGGAAGTAACAACAAGAGCGAGCACCAACAACTTGCTCACTTGCTCATTCACCTATTTATAGCTATTTTGCATTTCTGTTGCCGACGCTCTGCTACTGTTGTTCTGTCGCGTGGCATCTATGGGAGCCTCAGTCTAATGTGGGTGAGAGAGTGTCCATCAAAGGTGGAAGTTCTTCATGGATATTTTGTTTGCTATATCAAAAATCTGTTAAATGGAGGTTTTACTAATTTTTTTATATATACGTCTCAACTAAATTTTAATAAGTCGTCTGCCTGATTATATATAGACTTTGTTCTTTTAATATCTTGTCTATCAATCCTATTTATTGCTTTTTAATCTCTCTGTAAAATCAAATACTTATAGTACCAACTATTATAAATAAGGTATCTAATTAGCACACAAGGAAGATGTCAATTAGTTTTATTATTCTCTTGAATATATTAAATCAAGTTCATGGAATTTGTGCCAAGTTGAATGAATTTATCTGACTGTATTAAAGGGTAGATCAAGGTTGACTACTTGCCTGTTTATATTGGCCTAGAAGATATTAAATATAAAATAATTTGTTTATATAGTGGAAGTCGCTTATTGTAACACTATGGGACTTGTAACTTTTGATAACATTAAGCAGAAGATTAAGAAAAACATATCATTGAATAAAATAATACAGTCGTCTTGTGTCTACCCAAAACTACACATCTTATGAATAACTTTTTGAAACAAATTTTATTTAAAAAACTCTCAGATTTGTTTAAATTTATCAACTTCTAAATATAATCCTCGTATTCAGTGTTTTTCAAAGTTTTCTATAAATTTACTTGAGAATTACTTCATACTGGCATGTGTCAGAATTGATAAAAATTGCTGAAATTTGATTATAATCAGTGGTTTATTAAGTAATTTAATATGATGTGGTTGATTAGTTACTTATTTTGATAACAATAGTCGATTGTCGATATTATCTGTGATTATAATATCCAGTTTCCACTGTACTATGAATAAAGTATTATTTTTGAAATATTTAATTTATCATGAATGTAATAAATATAAAATAACTTCTTTATGACAGTTCTCATCTTGTTTGATATAATGTCGAGTTCAAGGTCGATGTTTTTTATTTAAATTATATTTTTTTAATTCAATCTGTTTAAACACTTCAATTAGTCAAATAAATAATTGATATAAAAGCTACGAAGATCACTCTTCACTATTCTAATCACACTGAATATTAATATCATGCTGTAAAATCTCATTGACCATAATTCAAGGCATATCATATTTATAAGATGGCATTGGTATTTTTAACACATTCACTGCTACTAAAATATAAACAATAGTGGAATGCTCAAAGATTTGTCTTATTGATAACTAAAGATAAGATGTTGTGGCAGGTGCTTAGCTGTAGGTTACAATCATCTCCAACCACTCAGATAAATTTAAAACATACAGACGCCATATAAAAATGTCCGCGCCAAGTGTCCCTCAAAATTATCCAATAATGCTCCTGCCGCAGGCTCAGCTGTTTTGAAAAGAAAGAAGCGAATTTGCATTCTGTGTCTGCATAATATAATTCACATTATATTTCATTTACATTAAAATTAAACAAAAGTGTACTTAATATAAAATAATGTATTACTATTACTAAATTTGTTTTCTGTCTGTATGAAACACCCAAAATACATATTGTGTGAACAGAGATGCATGCGTTGTGCATAATATATTTGTATTCTATTTACAGATGACATCTATTTACAATGGCTGGATCTACGCTATCATTACCTCGCTATTAGCCCTGAAATATTGGCTCTGCTGTCATCTTTGAGGTACTTATATCTTCATTTCTCGTGATTTATCGATGGAGTTTTAGTAAATACTACAGTTTTATTTAAAGAAAATTTGTTTTCATTGCGCTTTACTTCTGATACTTGATTGCAGGATTTTAATTCTGTTAAGCCTTCACCTAAAGCACTACTCCATGAATTTACAATAATATTTTTCTATTCATTACAAAGTAATCCTATGTCATTTAAAATTAAAGAGATTTAAGGTCCAAGGTTTAAACAGTTTTAAATAATTAATAAGACTATCAATGTAAGATAACAATGTCATTTAAACAATAAATTTACAAAGTAAGGTCAATCCTATTATTAAAATGTAATTGTTCATTTTCTACGTGATATTTCTTTTCTGTAACTCAAAATTTAGATGATATGTTTGTAAAATTAAAATCTGACCTCCATATAATATGATCATAGTGATAAGAAAAAATTGATAGTTTCAGTTAATTTTCAAAAGTTGCAAGCATATATTATTACTCAAATCAATTATTAATCTTTCTGGAAACTGAACTTTTTAACAAGTGGACTGCTGATGGCTCGTTTTATACGTCATCATATTAATCTGAAGCACGTGTATAAAATTACACTAGCGTATTTGTTTTATAAATATGTTTTCCAATTTACTATGTTTCGGTTTTGGTCAGGACTTTAAAAATTGAGCATATTCATAATATTATGCATTTTACTTAGTACTCAAAGTGTTAATGTACACCTGCCAAAAATAAATTGAAAAAAAAATAATAATAAATGCGAAGTTTTATTAAAATAAATGGAAAAATTAACATCTCAAAATCAAGACTTCACAGAGAAAAACACATTAAAAATCACATTGAAATTAATGTCTTTTTCATAAGATATTGCTGGTTCTTACTATTTCTTCTTCTGTATTTTTTTTGGCAATGTAAGATAAAATTAGAAAAATTTTCATTTTTCTATTAAATAAAAAAATAATATAACGTTAGTTTTGATGGAATACATTAACTTTCTTTCTTTCTTCCTAACTTTTAATCATTCACAGGAAACATTACCTGCTGGGTCTGATAACGAACGGAACATCACGTGCGCAGTGGGAGAAAGTAGAACGGCTGGAGATCAGAGGTTATTTTGACTGCATTCTTGTGTCAGGGGATTTACCATGGGAAAAACCCGATCAAAAAATATTTCAGGAGGCATGCCAGTTCTTGGATGTCGAACCCAAGCACTGCATCATGGTCGGCGATAAGTTAGAAACGGACATCCAGGTGCATAAAAAAATATAATTACAATTCACTGCCCATTCGAACATCTTTGTAATATTTCCCATCACAACTATAAAATCGTCAACAATGGACGATTGAAACTATAACTTAGTGATTATTTTATATTGGTAATTATAAAACCTATGTCTATATTCGCGTTGAATACTCTACAACACAAAATTACTTTTCTTTTATAATCTATTATACTATTATCAACATGACATTGAACTATCTAATGTCAAACAACACTCTGTACTTTGACAGACTGAGTCTTAACAAAATCCGTATTACATTCAAACAATAATTCTTAATATAGTCGAGCCAAACATATGCTAATTTACTCCATTTACGGATGTGTGAACTGATTTCTGACTTTGAAGTGAAATATTGATGTACATATAGGTTATTTAACAGTTATGTATGTATCCTACTCGCATGTGCATTTGCTATTATACCTGTACCATAGTTTGACATTTTAGCTTAATTTAACATTATCATTGATGGAATACATTGAATTTATGATGACAAGGCGAAAAACGACAAGATAACCTACTACTATAATTTTAACAATTATCTCCATGTTTCACAATATGCATACATAACTGTGTGATAACTGCAAAAACATTTTACATCATTTTAAAATCTATTTCATTAGTTAATTCTGATAATCTTGTTGCTCCAAAGCACTCGTTCATTGCCAAGTCAAATTAAATTGGCGATGGATATGTAACGATGTTCAACTGCCAATATTTTAACTCTGTTACCAATATAAGTAGTCACTGATTTATAGTTGCTAGAATTATCTGATTTATGATATTTCATGTAAATATTTTCATAGATATTTTATATTACTAAGTTAAATGCAATACAGTAGATTCCCGTCAATTGAAGAGCTTTCCCACGTGTACAAAGCTAACATGTTATATTAAGGGTATAAAAAAGTTGTTGATAGTCAAAAATTTTGGTGTTGAATACCACACAGCTCTCTCAGCAAAGTATTATTTAATATAACTATAAAATTTTTCTTTGTCTATTGTTTTTGTCTTGTTATCTTTAAAATACTGAATTGATGCTCCATTTATTTCATTTTCTATATCAATATTGATGCACATTTATCAACCCAAAATGTACAGAATCATTTCATAGTTTTTACTTTGTATTCTAATTCTAATGCAGACCGGTGATAATACATCAAAGTCATCATCTACTGTCACTTTAAATCGAACTTCCATTGTCGATATTTTTATGTTCTTTAAAAATTCACTGGAATCTTCTGTAATGTCATATCACTTTTCGTAAATGTGAAATAAATTTAAGTTTATCAACGAATAACCTTCTATGTGATGCACTTATTTTTAAATATTCTAAAATAATAATAATCTGTTTATAAGCTTAATGAATCATTTTAAATTATTGATTTAATTGATTTTTCATGACACTTAACTCACATTTAAATCCTCTGATATACAACCATTGGCATTAATATGATTGAAAGAATAATAAATTATCTTCTAGCATGTTTAATAAACTTCGTTTATTGCATGGACTAATATCATTTCAATTCTTGATCAAAGGGTCGAAACAGACATACCACACTGATTATAATTGTGTTTTGATGTGATATATTTGTTTTCGTCTCAGTTTAGGCTGTAAATCAGGGAATATATGTAATTATAATAATAATATAAGTGTCTAATAAGAGGTTATTCGATGGCATTCTATAACAAATTACTGTGATTTATCCTTTGACAATTATTAGTTATCAAACCGGCAGACACAATACAGACCCATCTATCTACCCAACACTATTAAAGAGTAAGAAGTATGTTTTCTATTCTATTTTACAAATTGATTTGGTTGTTTTATTTTGTAGACTTGTCTTTATTTTCCATACATTAACAGTTATGTGACTCTTGACTGTTAGACGGTATTATAATTTGAATGAATGCTTTTAGGGAGGAATCGAGGCAGAACTCGGAGGAACAGTGTGGATCCCGCTCAAGTCAAGCGATTCGGCCGATGATTTGGGTAAAGTAGTTCCCGATTTTACCATCGATAGCGTCACACAACTGCCGGGTGTCTTACCGGCTAACCCCGGAGCGTGTAGTCCACGATCCGAGTTCAAAGACACACACGATTACGCTGAATGTAAAAGAATATCGGAAGGATGTTCTTTGAACCACTCTGACGTCAATGACATTAAAATTAGCTGATGTCAACTTAAATATTGTAATGCACTGTTTTATCTAGGTGCTGTAACGTAAGGATGACAATTTGAAAAGGGGTATCAAGAGATATGGTTAATTCATTATTAACATGCATCAACGTATGATGGCTATTTATCAATGGTGTTGAATCTAATTTCTGGCAATATCCGATTGCCTAAGAGAATATTAAAAAAATCTTGCTTGTTAGAATTCATAGTTTTGAGAAAATAATTTTCAACAATTTGAATTTGGCTTGCGATGGCTGTCGTCTTCTATGTCATATAGTAGAATTTCTGACTTCTATTTTTAGTTTCTGACATAAATAGAGCATTTACCATATATTTTGACTCATTTTTTAATAATTGCTGTGTCAAACTGAGACTATAATATATAATATTGCTTCAGTTGTAGTTTTTTTCTTTAATGTTTCTGAAATTAGGATGGGTATGCAGTATCTTTTAATGTTTCTGCAAATGGTATGATCACGATAAGACAACTCAGAATAATTAGATTCTGAATGTAAAAAAGTCTCGGATATTGATTCAAAGCTAAGAGAGACATCTATTTTATATTAGTGGCATTGTTTTTATTTTCATTAACCCTCTTGCTTTCGGTTGTACTGACGATAAGATTTGTCGTACAATCAATAGTGTTGTAATATTAAAAAAACATTATTTGTGTTTCACTTAATGCAACTAGTTGTTTCTAGACAATTTGTTTTAGTGACCACATAAATTAAGTTTAATTGCTAACAAAAAATAGTTATTTAAAATACGGTAAATGATATTATTTGAATATAATAGTTGTCAGTCATAAACTTTCTTATCGTAATATAATTTTATTATACCGTTAGTATTTCATAGGTATATTTTATTTTTAAATTATTTAAGTTACTTTGAATGATATCTTTCCGTCTGCGATTGTGCAGAACTATAATATGATTACGGGTGTAGAAACACTTTTGTGTAACTTCTTACACAAATTTGATACTTATGGTATTTTGACAGAGGTTGTGCGGTGTGTAGGTTATTTAAAAAAAAAAAAAAACTAATATTTCTATGCTGGTGTTTTTAAATGTATTTTACTTGCGAAGAGTTTTTTTTATGGTAATATCTTATGAGCTAGAAAATAACATGCTTTTTCATCTAGGCAGCTTTCTTTAATTCGTTGTATGTATATTTTCGATTAGACCTAACAGATAAAATGAAAAGCATCTTATTAACTAAAAAAATATGACGTTAACATAGTGATTGTTAACAAATATCTATTACTTGACTACTACAAAATATGCTGTGTCAAATAGTTTTATCTGTTAAACATAAATAGTGTCTGAACACTGCAAATTTTTAAAGTTTTCCGGGTATGTTAAAAAGTACACAAAATTATTTCATTTGATAACTATCTCCATAAAAAATACTAGGCTTAACAAAATAAAACATTTACCATGTATTTATTTTTTAAATGCTTACGCACATTCAAATTCAACTGAGAAATATGTCAGACTACAGATTTTGTTAGAGTAGCGTCTCTCAAATAAATTGTAAAATTATAACTCGCTTATTGTAGACCAAGCCTGGCCAACCCAAATTGCTCCACAAGCCGCATTGACGTCTGAAAATAGACTGCACACAAATAAAAATAAGTGTAAATTTTATTCGATATAATGAGTCGCTGAGTTGCAAAAGGTTTTCTGTATTGATGACCAACAGTAAAAGTAACGATAAGTATTCGAAATTAAATTAATTAAACTGAATTTCGAACGCTAAATGTTACCTTTAACATTGGTTATCAATCCATGAATGCTTTTTGAAACTCAGCGCCTCACGTCTGTTCTGGCTTTACAATGAAATTAGCACTTATTATTTTTTGTAAGTGATTAATTTGATTTTTCGATTGTATCTACAATATGAAGGAGATTATGACACAATCAAGTCACACAAAAAGACGCCGCGGATTGGCCAGTCTTGCTGTAGACAATACAAATTACAAATCTAATCTTTATCGTAATTCTATTTCTATGATAAATACATTTCAGTCAGCTATTTCATTTTCAATTTATTTATATCTGTGACTTATATGTATTTTGCTAACTCACTCTAGTAGAAATACTCAAATATTTAAGTATTATATCTCTCTCTCCAATTCTTCAATTAATTATTAAATACTAAGCAACAAAATATAATATATTTTGAACTATTTTTCCATTTATGCTAAGCTAAAGATACTATAGAATACATTTAGAGAGCCAGTACTAAGATCTCGTAAATAGTATGTTGACTGAATATGCGCATGTGCTTTTTGTAACTAACTGAATTCATGTGGCACTGCCCATAGATAAACTACATATATATTAACGTGTGATTGATTATGATAATCACTCACAAATGTGATATACCCAAGAAATAATTTATTTTTGTAAAATATCGTTATTTTAATTAGTAAGTAACTATTAGTATGACAGTCGTGCCGCTTACAGTTTGGAAACGGCCTGTGATTTTAACAAAATGGGAACATTTTCGACTAATATCGTATGAATATGGATTTTGCGAAGTGAATGGATCCCACGCATTAGGATAGGCGATATGATACTTATTTTTGTAAATGTTTTATGTAAATTGTGCACAAACTTGTCTATAGTATTTTTTGGTAAATCTCACCTAGTTATTTTTAATGCCTATGTAAAAAGATCTGTTATTTTATTGGAAAGAATTACGTTAAATAAAGATATATTTACATTCTAATTGTTATTTTATTTACCTAAATTCTAAGAATCTTGATGCAGGGTGTATATACCCAATTGATTGAATAATTGACTATCAACCAATACTTCAAAAAATAATATTTGATACACTGCCACAAAAGATATAAAGTGGAAATTGTATTAACATGAAAACATGTAACATAGAAGATTTCGCATGTCGAATGTAAATGTATATATTGTCGACAGCCCCATCATCACTACTCCTTTTGGTAAAGGCGATGATGATTATCAAAAGTCAGTCTGTCTTCGAAGTCAACAAAATGTGTATCGAATGTGTAAAATTTTGTGTTTTTGTGAAAAAACTAATTTATTGTAACAATGCAAAGACTCAATATACTACAAGTGTTGACTTAAACAGAAAATCGAACTAATTAAATTCTACATCATAGAAACATTGGTGAGTTTTATTAGTAGAGGTAACTTTTAACATGAAAAAATATTTCAATCCCTTTAGTTTCACACTAAGCAATTTCTACTGTACTAGTAAATTTTTAAGAATGAGTGACTTGCTTCTTTTTGTTTTTCAGTTCAGAATTTGAATTCAAAATTAAAATCTCTCAATAAAAAGATCACCATTTCTACTCCAAGAAGAATTCACAAACTGTACAAAGATGTATATTTACCATGAAGTGTCATTAACCATTCACTCAATGCATTCAGCTTGTACCCTGCATCCAAACACAAATAAAAATACACGGATCCTTCACAACTACAGGATTCTAATCCAGAGAATCCACAAATACATGTACAATGCTGTCAGTTCACTCACTATTCATCAATAAAAAGACAGGTAGAAAAGGTATATGAATTTATTATATATCAATTAAAAATTTGCATAAAATTAGACTTAAGGGTTCACATAGATAGTTGAAGAAAAAATTCATGCTTATGAGTTTTTTCAATCAAGAAAATCATACTTTCAATTGAATTCGGGATATTGTGTAATTTCTTTGAAGCCAAATGATTCTAAAAATAAAGCTACAAAATTTCTGGTATCAACTCCATTGTTTAGTAAAGTTTGTTTTATTGTCTGAAGATCCTCGTTTTTGTTGTATTTAGTGATAATATCTTCAAGTTCTTTAGACTGAAGTCTCCTTATAAAATATTTAAAAACTGCACTATTTGTAATCTTTGTTTTATTCAGCTCCATTATTTTCTTTTGTGGCATAATACTCCGGATCTCATTCAGGAACTTTGTTAATATATTCTGTCTAGATGTTCTTTGACTACTTGAAGCTGAATTTTGAAGCACTGGAGGACGTTGCAGCGGTGGTAATTCAACAATTTCATGTATCCTATTAATAAGTCTATACATCTCAAAGTCAGAGTCTTCCATGTAATTCACAAGCTGGAATAAAAGTGTTACTTATAATAAATTCTTTTAATGCATTTTGACAACCAACTGTGGTCAAGTGTGGATTATGATTCTAACTGATTAGTCATGGAATCAAATTTTACATTTGAATTGAGACTTGCATGTTAATTGTGTGTAACCAACATAATATAATGCCAAAAGAATTGACCGAACAACCAGCACACAATTCTTTTAAAAATTGATTGTGAATATACCATCACACTATGTAAATGTATTATACTCTGTCTTAAAACAGATATCCACTCCGAAGCACATGGCGCTTCCAGGATTCTCTGTCACTGGCTAGATGCTTTGCAACCTCCCAGGTCATGCCAGGACCCCTTAACTCTGGTGACTACATCCTGTGCATTATGGCCGAAATTATTTCAGGATGCCAGAATTCCATTGATTGGAACTTATTTTTAGAAAATTTATTCTAATTAATTTCTTAATTAAATAAGAAAAATATCTAGAATAATATTCCCTGTACAAAATTTTGCGAAGGAATCAAATGCCATTGTGGGCACATCATAAACAACTAATTAAAATATAAATAAAACTCTTACATCCAAAAATTCGTTGATGCCTTCTGCTTTGAGTAAAAGACTTTTAAATTCTTCTCCTTGAAACATGTATAACACCGCCTGCTGGAACTCTTCTTCATGTGCATATTTAATATAAACTGCGAAGACATCTTCTTGAGGAATAAGGTATAAAAAATCCACGAGGTCCTCAGTGAGTGGCTTTAGTTCTGCTGAGCAACCAACCAAAGCAACAAGAAAAATTAAAAAGAACTTCATGCTTGCTTATGATACAACAAACTTATATACAAGAAGAATGAATAATGAAAAAATCAAATTTAAAAAAAATGTACTATCTTCATTATCAATATGAGAGTGGTAGATTATAATTGTCAAATATGATTTATTTCAGATTTCATGCTGAGATTATTTAAAAGTTGTCAGATTCTGTATTCAACAAAGTTGAGCTACAACTCAATCTTTTTATTTTTTTTGACCGACTAACTCCTTTTTAAATTTTCTTTACATTTAATTGTTAAATAACATTACGGCATGTGACAAATGTCAATGAATGCATATGATTCAGAATTCAGAGACTACATTATGTTGGAGAATTTTTCAGAAATAATGTTATTTATACCTCGCTTACGTGTCCAATGTTTGTTTTTTCTTATTAAATCAAATAAAATGAACTAATAATATTGATTTTATTCATTTTTATTGGATTTAGTTTTTTTAGTAGGAGTCCGTAAATTTTGAACTTACTCCACAGCCTTGGTTTTTTCGAAAATTTTGAAGATGCAGCAGCATAAAGTTAGCAAATCGCTGGTATAAACTAAACAATATTTTTATAAAATCAAAAAATCTTAACAAAGGTCATTTTCCATCACAATGTTCAATTTATTTTATGAAACATCATACATGACTAAGAAGAATATTTAAAAATTTTACAATATTTTTCTTCAAAATAAATATGAATAGTAATATTTTTCACTAAGATTCTATGAATTTGAGAAATATCATGGCTATGTATATATGTTATATGTAATACAGTATGTATTTCCATATATGTGTATACATAAAATAATTAACACCATCATATCAATGTATTCTGTTCACATAAATACGTCTATATAATTTCATTTATATCATAATTTGGAGGTAGAGTCAAATTCATCTAAACCTTGATTTACATAAATATCATTGTATTGTTTATGTCTGATATATCTTTCTGGTGAATCATCATGAAAAAACCAACTTAGTTGTGAATAATTTAAACCATCATGACCTATTTATATTTTTACAAGATGAAATCTTGGATCATATCATTGTATAATATATCTTCAATAAAATCATTTTTATTCACATATTCAAAGTCATATTATAGTATCTAGTCCTATTGGTGACCAATTTAATGCTCATGAATGGTTTAACATGAAAGGTCACAGTATCACATTTCAGAACTGTAGGAAAAAGATCAAAGATCAAAGATTGGAAGCCCAATAAGTGGAACAATCTAACAATTAATTAATCATGAAAAATAGTGTGTCAAAATAAATCTTTGTATTATGAAGATCTGATTTGGAGTGGATATGGTCGAAAAAACAACATCAATTATTGATTTTATTTAACATTTTTATATCGATATATACAATTTGAAGTTTAGTTTATTTTTTCATTTTTTTCATTTATTGATTAGTTACTCAGAAAATATAATAGATCAACTTAATAGTTTAATAGAAACATAGCACTGTACATTCAGGTTTCTTAGCAATATCATACCAAACTATATGCAAATACTATTGATTGTGTATTTGTAAGAAAATTGTTTTTTTTAATTTGAAATTGAATCATTTGTTTAAGGCAAACAATTTTAAAAACTTGAAAGCTTGTAAGAACAATGGTTTTCTTTTAAAGACAACGTTAATTTTGAATTTTATATTATTTTAATGATACACATCAATTTGTAATTTTCAAGATTGATAGGCAAACAATTTAGACAAAGCATTGAAAGGCCTGAATCCACACATCTGTAAGTTAAAAAGCATATTATCCCGTACGTCAATACCATGTTTCATCAAAGTTTCCGTTATTCTTTGGATATCTTTGTTACTATTTAAATTTTGAATTAATACTCTAAGTTCAGGTGATTCAAGTCTGTATGAAAAAGATTTGAATACTTTACTGGTATGCATTTTCTTTTCATGTAATTGAGTGATTTCTTCCTCTGGCATGATTAATCGAATTTCATCTCTTATCTCTTTCAAATTCACTCGTGTTGATATTTTATGATGAGCAAATCTACCCATAGGAATTATTGGTTTGATTCCTATTGCTTCGTGCAACATTTTCAGATACAGATATACTTCAAGTCCAGAATCTTCAAGATAGTCTAGTAACTGCAAAATAAACATTATTTTGTTAATTGTATGTGCCAAAAAATTATCCCTACACCTCACTTGCATGAAACCTTGATTTTATTGACTTAATTTAAATTCGTACTTTTCTTAATCTTCTAAACAATTAAAATGAAATAATATATAACCCTCCGGCCAGCATAATACTAGAAACTCTATGTTTAGGTTTCACCTTTTGGTTTTCTGTCTTAGAAGGAACATTAGTCGTATTATGTGGTGGGTTAAAATCTAAGGAATAATTACAATTATTCATAGGATCACCAAAATTCAAGAAATTAGCGAATTCTAAGCAATCCCAAATGCACCCCAAAGGAACCAGCAATAAGCAAAGTTTTGTCAAAAAAGGATGAAATGAGAGACATATTTCCAAAGTGAACTTATTCCACTATGTCAAAATTTTAAAAGGAAGAACAATAAATTTGAACAAATATATTTTGTAAAGAAGAACCATATAACATGTAAACCAGCTTAATAGAAAATTAATTTCAAAACTATTGAAAACAAAAATAAGCATCGTAAGACCTGGTATATAATTTTGATATAGAATAAAATACTTGTTCAAAATCTTCTTTAAATTTTGGCAATAAGTTTACTTTGGAAATATACCCCCTCAAATAAACTTTAATTCACTTTTTTTTAAATCTATTCTTACTATTGATTGTAATATATGCATTATCTTACCTTTAAGTAATCAGGTATGGTTTCTGATTGCAATATCAAAGCTTTGAATTCGTCATCATATAAAATATAAAGAGTAATATTCTTGAATTCTTCATCGTCAGAATATTTTGCAACAATTTCGTTGATCTTATCAATTGGTAGCAGATTGACAAATTCTAGTAAATCCTGGGACAACTCGTTTAAGCCAGCTGTAAGGCCACAAAAGGCCACAAAAAATATAAGTAAAACTTTCATTTTTTTTTAATAAACTGATAATTACTAACTTAACAGTTATTCTATTGTTTATGCAGCCAGTATTTATACATGTGAAATCGATAATCTTATCTGGGTTTATGTAATTGAATCTTTATCTTTGAATATCTTTGTAAACCTCAAATAATATGTTATCTTATTTTTTTTTTATCTTGTTATTTTTAAAAATAATAAACACTTTTGATTCTTTGATCAAAATTCAGCCCACGCCATAAGGATGTCTCGAATGGTGATTTCAAAGATAGCAAAAGTATATAAACATTTTTAGATTTACAATATTCGATAGCATTTACTTTGATCAGATTACATGATTTACATGCAGGATATATGAGTCTCGTAATATAAAAACTTTTCAAAATACAGCAATACTTACTTGACTTATGAGTGTTACAACTAACGAATTTTTTGAGATACGATTTGTTGTATCTCAAACTTCAAACAGTTTAAAAACTAATTTTTCACTCCTAACTTGCAAGCTAAAATTCAGGTTATGAGCGAGCTTCAAGTACTCTACCGCTAGCTTTTTTATTGCCACAGACAAACTCACTCACCAAAATTTGCATTTGCATACCATCAAGCTGCTACGCCACTGTATACGCCCGCATAAAAGGTGTGAATACGTGGTGGGTAGTGAAGAGGAAAGCAAGTACATGGATTAGAACATAAACATTAACTACTCTCTAATATAAGTTTCTTAATGACTTAATTCCATGTTATTTTCTATCTTAATCTGTCTGAAGAATGATGATACATCCTTGTAAAATTAAATCATAATTACTAATCGTGTTTGCAAATTATGTGGCATGGTTATCAATTACCATCTATAATTCCTGAAGAATAATTACTGCAAATTGACATCTATTTGTCATAACGCCCTTCAAACTATATAGGATGAAATAATTTTATCGATTAATTTAAAAGCCAACTAATTTCTTATTTGTCCCCCCAGTACCCATGAGATAAGAGCGTATGTACACTTTAGCATAGGAGATGTGGGCTCAAATTATCTAGTTGCGAAGCATTAAAAATATAAAGATGCAGAATTGGATGTCCAACAGTTATGCAATTGACTGATAACCAATCTTATGAAAGGAATATGTCTCAGGATAAATCTTTGCATTGTGGAGATCTATATGCTCCATTTTTTCCGAGTGGACATCTTCACAACAATGGCATAGCTACCGAGGAGCACGTAGAACACTTGCTCCAGGCACACGAATCATGGAGGGTGCACACAAAATTATAAGTAAAATTTTTAGTTAGCGTGAGAGGTAAAAACAAAAACAAATTACTTATAACCATAATATCTGGAACATTTTTAAAGTAGGATGGGAGTTTAAAAAATGAGAAACCATGCTGTTTTTTTTAGGTCTCACCCTATTTTAAGATAGTTTATTTTCAGTTTTTACTACGTCCGAAAGTAGAAACCGTACAAAAATTCTGTACAAATGTAGAAATTTCTACTATCGTCAAGAATTTTTTGTTCAAATTTCTACTTTTGGACATAGTAGAACGTAAAAAATCGAAATTCGAATACCAGAATTGGTCTTATATTTTTTCAGAATTCGACATTGAAAAACAAATACGAATTCCGGAATTAGCAGAATTCTGAATTCCGTTTTGCCATACCTAAGTATTATTATTGGACATCAGAATCCAACAAACGATTACACTTTTTAAGTTCCTACATTATCAAGTAAGATATTATAACATTGTTGATTATAATGCAATATAATAAAATAAATAATAAAATATTATGCTCATTTCCAATAAAAAAACAAAGAATTTTATTAGTTCTTAAATGACATAAAGATTCAAATGATTCATTTATTTTGTACAGCCTTTATATTATTTTCCTCTATCATAGCCCAAACAACTTATATAAGGCTTGATGAACATAAAAATATTTAGTTGAGCAGAAATTAAACAACTTTTGTCCGTCTCACAGCAATCAATTCAGTTGTAAAGATGAATTTCATAAAAATTAGGATAATACCATTCCTTCATTGTTTACTATGTTGCTTGTCTGTAAATGCTAATGAGGTAAGGTTTGTCATATAACATATTCAAAACATAATTAAATATATTCATATTTAAAGAAGTATCTCACAATGGCAAATGACTCTTAAACTTATTTGTATTTTATAATTTTATCTCATTTTATTGATGAATTATGTTGTTTCAGTGGAGGCCACAAAGTTTTATTGATACCCTCAAACCGGTTGTGGAAAAATGCATTGAAAAAACTGGAGTTGATGCAAGTACGTTGATTTCAGTATAGCTTTAAAACAATCAATGACAGTTTTTAAGCGATCAACGACAATAAATTATCACATCTGTCATGGATCTTAATTGTATTTTTCGTTACATTCAATGTATAGCTGTTGTCATATTTTTAATCTGGTGTATATGTCGCACCGCAGTATATTGAATATTAAGTGGTTTATGTTACAGATTTGATAAACGATGCCAGAGAAGGTTCATTGCCTGAAGATACTGACAGTATGGAGGTATTCTGGATGATTATTAATGTTAAATAAGATCTTTCTAATTATCAAGGTTCTGTCTTTTATTTTTAAATTTGGACGTTTAAGTTTTGTTAATAGCTATCTCAATCGTCATAATCACTGTTGAGTGTCAACGTGTTTATTTTCAGAAAAGCAATGAAATGAAATAATCAAGCCATTCTAGGAATATATTCGAAATAATTTTGAGAATGGCATTAGATGTTTCTCAACCCATCAACTTAAGATGTCATCTTCTGGAGATCGATGTGTTGCACTGAGGGTTCATCTCACATTTATTATATATCTACTAAAAATGGATTAAAATTCAACTGAATTATCAAACTATTATATGTATGTAGTTATGTATGTATTGCATTTTAAAATATCTAATCATAAATTACGATTTCTTCCAGAGATATCTGCTTTGTATTTTTGAAACATTTGATTTGGTAAGTTTAATTTTTTTATTTTTTTATACCATGTTCGCTCCCAACGTGGAGCATATGAATC
>JAGVSQ010001533.1:0-28692 GCA_022683975.1 Rhyacophila evoluta | reverse complement strand
AATTCAGAATTTAAAATCAATTTCCATCAAGCACCATCAGTCGAAAATATTAGATACTTAAATATAAACGAACAATTTTTATGGTTTCTAATATTTTTTTTCAACAAAACTGCAGCATAAAATACAATACACTGATTTATAATATAACAATAATAATTAATAAAATACAACGCTCAGAAAGTAAAAATAATTAAGATTATCGTAATGTAATTAAAGTTAATTTTTATACGTTTTTTTTCAACAGCTATCTTGAATTCGTTTTTCGTCCTCATTTTGGTAAGCACAAATATTGTTTAAAGATATTTACAATGTGCCATTTAAATATCAGTGAAGCTTCAATCAAAGTTTTTATAGATAATATGAGCTTTATAAGAGAACAATAAGTATCTTAAAATTACAACTATTGTCATCAGTGGTATAGCTACATATTCAACGCCTTGAATCAATTAAAATTGTCACATTTCCATCCAATAACTTGAATTTTTTTAGTTGCCACGTTTTAATTCAAAATCTTATTTAGAGGCTCCGATGCCCCCCCCCCCTTTTCCACCCTTCTTAGATTCGAATGCCTAGAGCAACTGAACCAACTGCTCCGCGGAAGCTATGCCACTGATTGTTACTATTTGATTTTTTTATCTTAGAAATATCTATATTGCTTATTCGTGGCTGCAATTTACAGTTAAAACAAATTCAATAGTGGTTCATTCTTTATTAAGTAAACAAAATTTATAGTTTTCTATTAAAAAAATATTTTGTCAAAATATATTTTCATAATTCCATTGCCAAAATAGCATGTAGCTTTTTCAATAAAAAGGGGTAATAGCGTTTGAGGCACTCTATATATATATGATCAATTCCGTTGGCTGACTGACACAATAAAATGTAGTTGTTCTGGCCTAGCCACCATAGCATTGTGGGCGGGGCTTACATGGGTCGAAGTCACCTGATTGGCTGACGGGTCGGGTCACGTGACCTTAGCTAGATTATGGCCGACATCATCCGGCCAAGAAAGATACTTTGTAGCACTTTGCTCAAAAACAGTGGCGAACTTAGAAATTGTCAAGACTCAGAGGTGAACTAAGGGATTACTTTTTATTATTCTCGACAAAAAATTATATTTTGGTAGCCATAATACGACGAATATTTATACCAAGCTAAATATCCCAGTTTGATTTTTTTATTTATGGGTAGTTGATTTTACACTACTGTTGATATGAGTTTTGCTTAATTTATCCGTTTTGAATTACTTAAAAAAATTTGTTACTGTTTTCAACACTCCCAAAAGTAATAAATACATTTCATACTTTGTGAATTTAATAACTAAGCTATAATGTATATTTATCATTTTTCCTTCCCAAAAGTTGACCATTATCATTATAATCGTATGTATGTATTTGCTATATTTATTTTTACGTATAAGCATAAGTAAAATATAGCCCCCTGTAATAATTCTATGATATTTCATAATTCATATCACTGTAGATGTATCTGAATTTACTAAAAAATAGAAACAAAAACTCAGCACATGGTAACTACACTCATCCCTTGATTTACGCGGTATCAATTTTACGCGGTTTCACTTTTACGCGGCTAGAAAAAAAAATATTTTTTCAAAAAATCATACATATTTTGTAGCACGTGTCACGCAAACACGTATGTTGCATGAAATCTCGATTTACGCAGTTTCTCTTGAAACGTATCTACCGCGTAAGCCGAGGGATGAGTGTATTTGTAATATAACTCAGTAATTGCCTATTTATTCTGCTGCGAGCATTAAATTATTTATAAAATTATGACTTAGTAAAAGTTTTTTGTCTCCTCGGTAGTGTAGAGATTAGTGTTCATGCCTTGGAACCGAGAATTCCGAATTTTCAAAAATGCAAAAATGCAGGACTGGGTACTCATAGGGTTGAGCAATTGCCTGATAGAAAATAACCGTTTTCTTAAAATTACATATCTTCACATTGCGAAGATTCATATAATAAACTTTGGGAGCATACATGCCATATATATATATATATAAATTATGACAATATGCAAAACTTTTTTATTTCATTCATTTTTTTTCATTTATATTACAAATACGTATCTAAAATATATCTACAAAAATATTTATAGTTATAATTTCATATATATAATCAACTGTGTTATCACATCATAATGTATACACTATTTGATTTTCGTCGTATCAAAAAAATATTTCAACTTGGCTTTCTTTAATATTGCACCATTGTCTCCATCAAGCTTGGTTTGAATTGATGCATTCTTAGGGGCACTGAGCCAAATTCGAAACAATACGTTAATTTTCTACGAGCTCGACATTTATGAAGAATTTACAGGAATACCAACTTAAATGAGCCCATTCATTTTCGGGCTATCTATAAGATTTTTATTGTAACTGATTTGACGATTGTTCGATATTAAGTGTTTAATATTTTGTCTAATAACGGAAATGGAAATTTAAATAAGTTTGTACTCTTATATAACATTGTCTAATATAACAATGTAGGCATTTTGAAGAAACTATGTCAAGCTTTCGCTAAAAATGTTTTCTCTGAAAAAGCTTTGAATATTAAATAGACAAAATCATTCCTTTGAATCCATGTCGCAAAAAGACATGAAACCCTTCAAACAATGTGCTTTTCATGGCGTAGCTATTTTTTTCAGGCCCAAATAACAAAACCTTGCCTTGTTTGAATATATTATGGAACTTCTCTGCATTCAAGTAATATCACCTCTATATAATACAACCCAGTATCTCTCCTGAGCATCTCTCACTCACTCACTCTTTGTATTGTATTTTGGGAAAGAGTGAGAAGGAAATATTTTAAATTGAAATTTCCCAACTTTGCATGTGCATTGTATTCAAGGACCGGGAGCTTCTAGTTGGAGAGTGTTTCATCACATTCGAGCGTGCGGTTAAGTGTAGGCACTCTTGGAACGTGGATTTGGAATGTGACACAGTCGAGATTCGTTAGCTGTCGGTATGTTTTTGAATTGTTTTCTCTTGGCAAACGTCCAGTGGTGTCTCTGAAATTATAAATATTAAATTAAATGGATTATATTATAATAATATTAATATTACCACATGTTTACAACTAAACGATTGTAAATTTATTTCACGAACCTAATAGGTAGAGCTTCTCATAAACAATATTATGTTACAATATTTAAAAAAAAAACTACACTCCAGTATGAGTCTGTTAGTATAAAACAGCTTATTGCTAGCAGTTTCATTGTGAATACAATAGTAAAAAATACAAAATAGTAAATTATGTAGACTCACTAGCCAATCATTTATCCTAACCTTGACTAACCCCCGGGGTGTAAGGACGACGCGGATGTATGGAGAGCAAATTTAGTCGTGCCTTTCTATAACTTATGTCAAACCCTTGGAGGAGGATTTACGAATAACTTACAAAACTGTAATTTCATAATATTATTGATCATTTGAACGTTAGGACCCTATACCTCATATACCAGCAGATATAATGTCGACTGAGGAGAAGAAAAGGCATATAAGCCAGACATAACAAATTTTACAGAAAGCACAAAAGCCCATATTGAATGTTTTTGGGGTTAAACAAAAATCATAAAATGACGAATAAAATGGGTGTTAATTTAACGAATTCTGATATTAACTTAATAAGCTATTTCAGAAAAATCAAATTGACGTAGTGAAAGTACTTTTTTGCCGCAAATTCGATAGCCCATCCTTTTTTCAAAACTTAAAGCTAATTTTAGATACTTACAGGCATTTACAGCTTACATCCTTTTGTCAGAACGTGTTTTAAGTTATATAGAGTGTGATTATCGACAAGTAGTTATTCTGCAAAAAATTAGGGTTACGTCTTTTTTCCTTTCCACGATCGATATCATTTACGAAATGTTTACTTAAACAAGTTAGTAGTGGAGAGCAATAATTATGTGTAATGCGCGTGGTTTGAATCACTTTAAATCACTAATACTGATTTGAGTTCCGTAATTGCATATTGTATTAATTTTTTACAATATGTTGTGTTACAGTGCCAGACTAAGAGCTGATTAAATGAATGGCTAGTAATATTATCATTGTAAAAAATCTGGTTAGATATTCGTAATATAGCGATATAAGATTCATATATAGCGTAATATAGCGATATAAGACCCATTGGGTTGAGCAATTGTCTGACAAACGATTTTCGTGAAAAATAATCTGTCAAGTCGTCTTCGCATTGCGGAGATCCATATGCTCCACTTTGGGAGCGAACATGGTATATAAAAAAAAAAAAGATTCACCACAGATAAGTAATTGCTATCAAAACAGCTTTGCTTAAGTATAATTTTACTTTATGTTATTTTTAAGTATATATGTGCATTATGTTATCGAATGGTTGATGATTGGTTACCACCTGTGATATTATATCAGCGGTTGTTTTGTCCCGTCCATACTGAACTGCAAAGCTGACGCCACTGGAGTTCTGCCCTCTAAAAGCGATGCGGTAGAGTTGTTGATTGAATAAGGAATGCGGGATTCGTTTTTCAATTTGAATTTGGAATATAAATGGATTTGAAAAGCGCGCTCTTTTGCGATTCTATTTTCGATTGCGAAACGAAAAAGAATCAAATAAAATTGAAGACGAAATCGATTATCGATTATCATTCTCGGAATATATTCAGGCGGAATAATGAAAACCATGAACGAGTTACTTCAAACAGTCAAATAAATAGGGGTTTCTATCCAAATTATGAGTTAAGTACTAGGTGAAATAACTTACTTATAACTAGAGCCTGTATTCACTTACTTACTAGAAACGTTTTTATTTTATAAATCTCCATATACAATCAAATCAAACAAAAAATATATTAATGCAATATCACATCTTTGCTACCTAATCATCGGTCTGTTTAATCGATAACATACAGATTTTATCATACCTGCTGCCTCAATATATTTTTAGTTACTGCATATAAAACGCTGCAGCAAGATATTTATTTGTTAATAAAATATTCACAAGTAACGTAAAAAAAATCGATACGGCGTATGTATCTCGAACTGAATGTAAAGTGACATGCTGGATATTTTTTATGAGTGTCAGTTGCCAATCATTCGCGTACACGATTCCTTCGTTTATTCAACACTAACACAATTTGAAGTAAAAACATACATTTGACACCAGTCAACGTTGTTTAAATCCGTTAGATTACTAAAGCGACTTATGAAATTATATTATTTAAACTATGACATAAGTGAATATAATGGTTGAAAAACAATGCAAATAATTTCAATATTACATGCAACATCATATCATCGAAATAATAATTTAATTTATCTACATAATTTGGATTTTTTTATTGTTATTCTACAAAACGACCACTAGAAAAGTATAGAGAAGCACATAGCACGCTGGGCGTGTAGGTATAATTTAAAGGTTAATGTATAATGAAATATTATATTTATTTTTGTAGTGCTGTCATTAATATAATATATATATGTGTAAATGGAAAAGCTAGAGACGCAAATGTAAAATATAATTTATATGTTGTGTTTTAGTCTTTCATATTATTTTTACTTTGTAGTGCACATGTAAAAAATATTTATTATTTCATTTTGCGATTACCTAAATATTATAAAATTGTATTTGAGTGTGTATTGTCATAACATTCAAATAAGATACGGCTTCGTCTTTTCATATTTACTGACAATATAATTATATATATAATCCATATTAGTAATTATTCGATATTATCATTTGTTTATTTATATTGGACTGTCAGTGGACTGGTATAATATTTGTATGTATGCCGTTGCATACAAAGTTGTAATGTGAGAAAGTTTTACTGAGTCTGTAGGCACACAAACTCACAACCTTGAATATAAATAGTTACATTGCATTAGACTGGCAAGTACTGAAATAGAATTTGAGTATTCTTATGAGTTTCATTTCTATAGCAGAGTGAATGACATTAACTTCAGTCAACGCTCTCAGAAAAGAATGAATTCAATCTTTAATTTACATTTTTGTCTGTATTAAAACCTTGTAAAACCCCATCGTAAAAGTCGCTTCAGTAACCAGTAGGTAGGCGCGAGATAAGAATCCGGAGATTACTGGATCAAATTCCGCAAATCCATAATGATTAAAATAAATGAAATACTGTATTTAATGCCTGATAATTTCAGTAATAAGCTTCATAAGTTTAATAAGTCTTCAAACACTGGTGATTCACAGATGTATAGTATGATCATATATGGATGTAGTAGTGCAGCAATAGGAAGTAGTTACTTGTTTATATAGTAATACTTAATTTTAACAATGTTACAGTTATACCTGATGCACACAAATTGTATACCTAATGGCGAATTGTATATTTCAAAAAACTCGCCAGATAAGCTTTTCACTAAATATAATGTTTAAACTAGATTATTATTATTAGGTATTTACACGGATCAGTATACACACATACAAATATTTAAAAAAATCTTTCTGCTAAATAACATGAAAATTTGTTAGTATACTTATATACCTCCTAATAAATTCGTATTTTTTAAAGTATAGTTAAAATTTAAGAAAAATAAAAAAGTCTTTTTTTACACAATCACGATTAAACATTTTAGAATAAAAACGGGCTGCAATATCAACTTTAGCAATAGTTACCATCTGAAGTTGACTGAATCTACAATCATACTAATTAAATAACTTCTCACATTTTATTGGTATTTCGTTTTATAAACTGTCCTTAATTAAAAATGTTTTTTATGAAATAAATCGTATTCAAAAATAGTTTCTACATTTGAAAATAGTCTTGTTTGATAAAAATAAAGTAAAATATTACTTATTTCTTCTTCTTATACTATATTCGCCCCCAAAGTGGATCATATGGGTCTACATAGTGTGAATAAATCCACTCTGAAAGTGGAGTATAATATACTCCACACCGTATTATGGTTCTTTGCAATGTAAAGATGTCTCGACAGATTATTTTTTCACGAGAATTGTTTATCAGATAATTACTCAACTCAATGGGCACCAGTTTTGCGTTTTTGGATTTAATCATAAAAACACACACATAAATACATATAATTTTCAAATCTACTCGCTTAGTTATAATAATATACTGATATATAGAGCCTTCCGGCGTTTTCAGGCTAAATGTTGATATATGCTATACTTTTATATTGATTTTGACATATCGGAGATGCTAAAAGTTGAAACCAGGATAAAAATTGACAGTCAAAATTAAGGTTTATATGTTTGATTTTAAAATTGAAATTAATATTCATATCTGCATTTTTGAATTATTAAATATCTGACAGATATGGAAATCGAATCCCCATTCCCCGGATTGCTAGACGCGCACGCTAACATTTACACTACAGGTGAATTTACTTATTTAGTTCGGTATTATTAATCCAGTATAGATAAATGTATTCTATCAAATATTATCAGTAGAAACAAATGACCTCATAAACACCATATTGCACTTTTTACTGTTTCTGTGGTACTACTATTATTTTTCGATAGCACTAAAAAGGGACATTTTTGTCGGCGGGTCACGATGTTTTTGCTAACGATCAGCTGTTCAAACATGTGATATAAGTAGGTAGTTAACGTGACGTCAGACTCAGACTGAGTTTCCACCTGACTCCAGAATACCCGGCAAAAGGCGACGGGAAATGCCAAAAGAGAGTAAGAGCCCCCATCGCTATTCACAAACGTGGCTTAGTCGATTTACACCCAGCCATCGAAAAACCGTATCAAATCGACATTACATGCTGCTACTCGGACGCTAGATTAAATCGGGAACGGCAATCTGGAAGTTCTCTACCCAACACTTATTTTTAAAGTACATGTAAGTTTTATATCTCAAGTGTTTATAATAAAAAATACTTCGTTTGATAATTAATAAACAATTAAAAAGATACAAAAGAAAGACATACATTTCGTATAATTACAATGATTGAGTTCCGATTCACCGATTCTTAAAAAAATTAGCAGAAATCATATCTGCGTGCCTTGATTGTTATACGTTTCACAGGTCTTTTATATTTCTAACTCGGTGAGGCAATTCATTATCTTTTTGCAAACTAAAAACATGGTTAGTATACATGTTACGTAACTTTAATAAAAACTCTGCTAGCTTCCTTGATTTTTTTTAGTATTATGTGAATTATAAGTAAAAATTGAATAGTTTTAATATTGATAACGTATGTAAATAGTTAAATACTAGGCGTACGTCGTTGGTTTTCACTAAAAGTATTCTTCAATCCAATTGTATGCTTAGATAATTTTCATTTACTTAGTTCTAAGAGAAATAATTCTTGCAATATAATTTAATAATTTCAATTAATTTATAATAATTAACATACTTCACAACCTATTTATTGTATGTTTTACACTGTGCTGAAGCCGATTCAGTTTCAATGTATACAAGAGATAGTTTAAACGGAAGATCTAGCAGTTATAAAATGTGCGTGCTTAGTTGTTACTAAAAAAGAACCAATACGACTGTTTATTATGTTCAAAGTATAATATAGTCTGTATTTTGTTATGTATAGACATAATATGAGGATTGACATAAGTATGTATATAATAAATTGATGAAAATAAAAGTTAAAAAAATTAATGTTTATTTATATTTATTTAATTTTGTGATATCAATAATAATGGATCCCGTAAATACATTTAAGGCTTAAACCTGGGTAAAGCTAATTCTCGTTTTAACGCATTGTTCCTGAAACTAGACGTGGCAGAAAAGCAATTTATGGCGGTCATAAAATATGTGAATGCAACCCAAAACACATTAAACTCGGCTTCAGTTCCGTAATGTCATAACTTCCTCCCTAAACGGCGAAGCATTACGATGCATAATAGCGTTTGCCTTGTATGTCAAAATTGAATATAGGCGACTTTTAACGTTTCGCTATTAGATTAACTGATATTTGAGATAGTTCAGCGTTTCACCGCCACGTTTTTCATGGCAGCACTTTGTAGATCGTTTGGAAAATTATTTGGGTTTGCGTCCACGGTAAATTAACGTTATAAAAATATTTGGCTTATATTATGACAGCGATCATTTTTAATTTTCTTGGAAATTTGCAAAAATGCAAAAATCCAGCAGATACTTTATAACTAGAAAAATATGGCAAAATTTAATCTACTAATTTTCGTGAACCAAATTAATAAAATTCACAAAAATACATAAAAAAAACTATTTTTATTTTATATAAAACCAATTTATTTTAATTACAATATTTTACCAACATTCAATTGCTTTGGTGTACGAGTATGTTGTTCTCCGCCATCTTCATTATATTAAATATGTCGAGCGCATTCTCAAATATATACCTTACTATACAAATAATTAAACTGGAATTTAATATCGCTTAAATTAAAATATATGAAAAGTAATATAATGAATAAATATAAAACAATGTGATGAATCTACGGAATTTATGAAATATTTTTCATTCGGTTAACCACGTTTGAATATAGGTTAATATATAAATGAACTAGGCGAGTAGTCGATCTTTAGCAATGCTTTCTTTCTATTCTAAATACCCATGTACTGTTTAAAGTATATAACTACTAATCATGAGTAGTTCACTTACTAGTTAAATGGCAATATGTAATTAAATTTATATTTATCTCCCTGGAACTGCTTTGAATAGTCGTATATGGTTATATACGACTGAAAATACATACCCGATCGAAGCATTTAATAAGACCTGAGAATATAATTATTATTAAACGGAACCATAGTGAGTAAGCTCCTCTGAACCGTGTATATAGCATTCTATCCCAAATTTCTATTTTAACATCCTTATAATTCGGCATACATCGCTGGAAGATATTTGACTTGAGCCGACGGAACTGATTAATTCTCTATGAGTATTAACTAAAACACTTTTGCAACCGTTTATAATAGAATAACAACATAAACTTTTATTTTTTTTTACTTAAATTATTATTTTTTAATGTTTTTTTTACAATATCTTTCAATATAATTCTTTAAACAGTCAACCAAATAATATGTCTAGACTATATTGTCAGATCATATTTCGAATACGAACAATTGACTTGTTTTTAATGTAAAATGGTCCACGTTAATAGCTATTAATTAAAACAATAATAATTAACTGTTGATTGACTATGTTGTGAATTATAGAAATTCTGATGTATATATATGATGGCAGACTGCTGAATATAAATTGAAACAAAGGTACAAACAAAAAGATTATGTTCAATTGAAAACCAAATGCAAATACTCTTTAATTTATTAGCAAAATCAATGAAATTAATTAACTAATTAAGGTAAAATTTTAGAATAAATTAAACATCTAAATTATACATATAATTTATATATCCTTTATTCATTTTATACGAATATCATTATCGTATCACTTATTTATATATCTGAGAAAAAACGTGATAACATCCAATTTTTGTATGGTTACTTTGTTGAGTGAATAGTGTTTATTTATATTATAATTATGTTGATAGATTATTTAATTAATGAATCCGTTTCACAAAATGTACAATATTATTTATTATTTAATACCGTACGTTGAATATCTATATACTTTAATAGAGTTTTCTTAAATACAAACCTCTAACTTTCTGAATTGTTATATATATTTTTTAATAAGTACCGAGGGACCAAAGTCGTCAGAAAATCATGTTGTATATGGATGGCTATTAGTGAAACTGGGTTACGAAGCGGATAAAGTGGCTTGCCTACAGAGTTGTCTCTGTGATGAGACGATTCTACCCACCATGACGGGAATTGATGAACATATTCATGCACCAACAGTTCGACAACAGAACTACATAAAAACCTATAAAGGAATGGCTGTTATATTATTCAATGTCGTGTAAATATTTGAAATCGTAAAATATATGATAATTCTCGATAAACTACTACAATACGTATGTGAGATAATTTATTTTTACTGTCAGTAAATTCATTACTTCCCGTCTCCCTGGTAGCGTAGTTGGTAGCGTGGTAGCAATCCGGGGAATGCTGGTTTGATTCCCCATTTGTATTATTTTAATAATCCAAAAAATACAGGACTGGACGCCCATTGCATTGTGCATATGTCTGACAAACGATTCTTGTGAAAAATAATCTGCCAAGACATCTTCATATTGTGAAGATCCATATACTTCACTTTCGGAGTGGATATCTTCACTTTGTGTAGATAGATGCGAACAGAGTATAAAAAAATCATTACACCAAATAAGTACAATTAATCTTTGTACATCGAAATCTTTACTAATAAGATATAATATGTAAACATTCAAATAAATAAATGTATTTTATTTTATTTTTGTTTTATTCATAATAAAACGAAAGTTTAGGTGTTACTAAATTACAAATTGAAACACATTACATCAGATGATTAAAATAAAACGCACGTCTAACTATCAAACGAAAAGGACATGTGTAATTGAGACGTTTTCATTATATTTTTTTAATGTTAATAAAAAATATATTAATGTCCGTAAAAATTAGCAATAAGATTTCAGTCAATAAACTATTAAATATTTAATTGGTTGACTAATATTCAAATCGAATGAAATTATAAATAAACTTGATCATTTAGAATATTTCTGCGTGGAGAAATTTAATAAATAATTTTATTAATGTAATTAAAGGTATAACCTGAAAAGGTAAAAGTTATTTAAAGTAGATCAAATATGATTCGGTATGACTTATGAATTAACAGTAAATTTAAATATCGTCTACATACAATAATTATGTGCACTTGTTTATAATATTTTTTATCACAGAAGATTTTTAACTGGTGTCGAATTGTCAGTGATGTGATACATTCGTGTAAAATGAACCATTTAGACCCACTTTGACAAAGGCCTTGCTTTACTAATTGCTTTTCCAAAATACAACATGTCTCCAATCTCGTAGATTTTGAATAAATTAGAGGATATTCAGATAATTTTATTTATTGTCAGGTTTATCTCGTATATAAATAATACTCAAATGAGCTAAAGGTATATAGATTCAAATTAATATAAATATAATCCAAATATTTAAAGTCAAAATTTTTCATTGATAGTCTTTAATTGTTCTTCCTAATTTTGCCGTAATAATTTCTTTCGGAATTCATATCCAACTTTATAATCCACTTAATATTTTATAAAAACTCTATTCAATAACATTGTGTAAAAACTACAATCAAGGAATTCTTTTATTATTCGGATGACTTTTGAAAAAGTGGCACAATTTTCTGAGACATCTTTTATGTTATTAATACTATTTTGCTAAAATTTAAATTTAATAGAACATAATATACGTGTAAATTTAATATCGTCCCTTTAAAGGTAAAACTCATTAAGAGCATTTTTGGCCAAAATGACTTTCTTTCGATAGATCCACTAATTTTTACAAGGCCTGTCGTTTGCGAAAATTAGTTTAACGATAGCTATTCTATTAACGGAGAAAAAAAACAGAAGAGTGTAACTTAAGAAATGGATTTTATATCGCAAAAAACATTTTAAAACCTCAATATCTCAAAATTATAATTGCTTTGTCATTTTGGCCAAAAATGCACTTAATGAGATTTACTTTTAAAGGGGCGATATGTAACATATACTCTTATAATAAGTTTAAAATGATAATATCTTTATGTTACTAGATAATCGAATTGGAAAATAACGTTATATTCAATTTGTTTATACAGTTTTCTGAACGTGTTTTAGGTTAATAAAAATAATATTTTTGTACGGTTATGTAATGTAAAATTTTCATGTTTTCGTTTCATTTAATTGTTCTATTGAAAGAATGTTTTAAATATGCTGGCACCTATTTAAAAGAAACGCGTGATTATGTAGTGGAATAATTCGTTTATATACATTAATTTGATTATTTTTCCGTGCCGATGAATAAGCGAACCTGATTATTCTTCGAATCATTTGAAATAAATGTGACGGCATTGCGCATTTCGTTTGTTATCATTTCAGTACAAACAGAACAGAACAATGTTATTGATTTTGCAATGCTGGAAGGAAATATTCTCTCTCTGAAGTCTGAGCAGGCATGCGCACAGCGAAATGTTAGACACTTTTACTCCACCCAGGTTTATGCAGATGTGTTGTATGAATATTTTGTCAAATGCAATAAGAAAATATTTGCTTCAGTGATTTTACTATCAGGCCTATATTGATATCACAGTGTAGCATGTAAATACAACATAACAATAGACACAAGGTACTCAATAGCTAGATACTTTTTTAAATTAAAACATTTCTATTCTACATATTAAGCATATGTTTAATATAAGGTAAGTCCATTTAAAGGTAAATCTCATTAATTACATTTTTGTGTTTTTGAAATATTGAGGTTTTAAGATATTTTTTGCGATATAAAATCCGTTTCTTAAGTTACACTCTTTTGCTGTTTTCTCCGTTAATAGGATAGCTATCGTAAAACTGATTTTTGCAAACGATAGGCCTTGTAAAAATTATGCGATCTATCAAAAAAGTCATTTTGGCCAAAAATGCACTTAATGAGTTTTAACTTTAATGGGACGATATTTCCTAGTAATAAAATATATATAAATTCTGAATTATTTAAAACTGGTAAACTTCCATATGAGACAATGACAGAATTTAAAATCAATTTCCATCAAGCACCATCAGTCGAAAATATCAATTAATAAAATATATATTACTAACTCTTTAAAGATATTTTTTAAATGTTTTTCGATCCACTGAACGTATATACTATGCATATCTATTTTTAGAGATAATATGTAAGACTATCTAATTATAGTAAAAAATAATTTATTATTTTCTTAAACAGATAAAATCTTTTAAGTAAAAGAATTGGTAAAATTATTGGAACTTTTTTTTATTCAAACGTTTCGTGTATGTTTTGGCTGAATTTTAATATAAATTGAAACTAGTTCGAATTAATAATATATCATAATGTGAATGTATTAGGCGTAAAAAAGATATATTATTAAATTTTGTTTGTTATTTTTATCAAAAAACATTTTTTGAATAAGAAGAAAAAATGATTAAATTATTCATTTCCTTAGAAATATGTCAAAGAAAATTGTGTCTTTTTTAGACTACTATATAGTCTAGTGATATAAGCGTAAAATAATTATATCGTATGACAATCGCGCGATTTAATTAGTTTAGACTATAGTTATCGACAGTATTAATACTGTCGATAACTAGGATATGATACAGTTATTAATAACTGTATCATATCCGAATTAGTTATTCAAAATACTAAAAAACTGATTGAATTAAAATTTGATACAGTTATAAAATAGATTTCTACTAAATAGCTGATATTTAATCATTATTTTTTGTTAGAATTCTTTGAAATAATTAATGAACATTATAAATAATAGACGTATACGAATGATATAAAATTATTTAAAATAAGAACGACTGGTACGTATAATAGGATTATCTCATACATTCAATAAATTGTAATATTCACTTTATGGCAATAAATGAGGTTTATTATAATAATTAAATTTATATTAATAATTTAATATATTTAATCATCGAATCATCTTAATAAATATAACTACAAGATATGTCTCGATTGTAAATTATAAATCTACCAATTTATATAAAAATATTTGATGTCAAAAAAATGACAATATTTACCTTGTCGTACAATTAATATAAAGAAATATAAGTCTTTAGCAGTTTTTTATATATTCTATAGAACGTTAATGGTATATTTTATCGTTCATACTATAATTGTATGCGTTAAATACATTCTTTATATAACAAAAATATTTAATTAAAATAAGTAGGCGTATTAATATCAACGGAATCGCGCAGTTTCCATCCGCCGGCTAGTTTATATACCTATGCAAAATGTAACTTAATATCTACACGAGAAGTTTCAATTAAAAAGGAAAAATATATTAGCCATTTTTAAAATAACACTTGATACGTACAAAAATATAAAGTATCCATTTAAAATCACGAGTAGGTATTTATATATTTCTTCAGACAGTCGTCTGTTGGTATTTTATACTTATACTTATATTACATAGTGACAATAATTAAATATTTATGTTTTAAAAATTAATGACAAAATTTTAAATGTGTTTATTTTGATTTGTGTAAAGATTTTTTTTGGGGGCAAAAATAATCTGCTTAAAACACCGTTACACAGATTGTAGTATGTTCATTACTATGATTAAAAAATAAGAATTTTAAACAATAGTTTGCTTTAATACAGTACTTCCTTATAGCTTTTCTTACAATGTGCATAATGTAAATATAATAATGCGATGTCTATGAGTTGAAATTCTTTCTTTACTCCGTTATGTTGATACCGCACCGGACATCTCATGAAAAGAATAAACGCGAAAAAAATCAACCCTTAAAAATAGGGTGTAATAATGGATGGTTAGGAGACACTAAAGAAAAACAGTTAAGCAATAATGTTTATTTTTTGTCATCTAGCTATTGCCGGACTAAGATTTTTTGTTGTGTTTTAGTTGGTATGCATTAACATGCGATTATTTATGAGGAAGATTTATTTTGTCTGCCACAAAAACATTTGAATTCTACTATTTAGTTGTTTAATTTTTCACTAACGCTTACACGTGTTTTAGGAACATGATAAATTCATTAATTTTTAATCAAGTATTATTAAAACATATTTTAATTTCTACACGAAAATATCATACCATAATATTTATAAAATTGCATAATAGTTCGGGATTTTTTTTCTTTATCTATAATTATATCAATTACAATATTATAAAAGTTTATTTATATATTATGAACGTATAAAGTATCTTTTATCATGCATTTAATCTGAAGTGAAAATGTGTTTAGTTAAAAACAAAAATATTATTATTAAAAGTTTAATAACGCCTGTTTAAAAGTAAGTTTGTTTTAAAAAGTGTGTGACGATGAACTAATCTTATATCAAGTGAACATTGTGAATATAATATTTCCACAACATTTAAATATTTGTCTAAGAATCTATAAACCAGGGGACTACTTGTTGTGGAATGCGGTTGAATCATGATATGATATTATTATGTTCGGTACATAAGCCAACTTGTATTACATAATTTATTCATATTTATCTAATCTATTGGAATTTTGAAGCTAAGAAATAACGATGAAATTTTTACATAGCTGAGTGACAGCTCGTTGTTTAAAGTAAGTTCATTTCAAGTGTGCGTGTAATTGTGGAATGGAGTGTTTTTTGTCATTAAATATACACCTACATCAATGTACATAAGGATTCTTCAAGTGATATGTTGTTTAAAGTTTTTATAATTAACACGTGTAAATGAATGAATACGGAGATTAAGTTTATATCCACGTACACATATTCTTAATAATGTAATAATCACGTGGTTCAAACTAATTTAAAAAACAAAATATTTAAATATATTATATATGCAAGCATTTCGTATTATACTTGAGTAGGCATATAAAATTTCAAAAACATTTTACATAGCTTTTTATTATTACTTTCAAGATTCGATATTTGATATCCTGATTTAGCACGACAACTTATTAAGTAGATAGGTACTTATATACTCCGATGCTACAGATGCGAATAAAGATATTGAAATTATATCTTAATTTCATAAATGGAAACATTTATACATCTTATCTTTTAATTTATTAAATGTTCACTGCAACAATGTTGTTATTTAACACGTTTTTAATTATACTTTCAGCGTTCTGCATAGCATTTCGAGACACGTCCATTAACTTAATTGAACAATCGTTTTACGAAGGTGAATAATGCCATTGAAAACGTCATATATACATGCTACATAGGATATTTTATTTATGTTTATTACATATCACGTTTTCACAAATATAACTGACATATGTTTATACATATATGTGAGGGTATATTTCCAAAGTTAAGTAATTACACTGTACCTGTAGACATTTTGAAGAAGTATTTTGTGTATAAAAGAACCATATAGCATGTAAAATAGTAGAACAATATTTTTTAAAACATAAGTATTGTCTCCCCGGTAGCTTAGTTGGTGGCGTGCGCACCTAGAAATAAGGGAAATGCGGGTTCAAATCTCCATCTGTCGAATTTTAAAAATTCGAAAATGCAGGACTGGATGCTCATTGTGTTGAGTAATTATCTGACAAACAATTTTCGTGAAAAATAATCTATCAAGACGTCTTCACATTGCGGAGATCCATATACTCTTCTTTCAGAGTGGATATCTTCACACTGTGTAGATTCATATGCTCCACGTTGGGAGTGAACATGATATATATTAAAAAAATATATTCAAAACATCTATGAAAAGCAATATACCCTTCATATGATACACATATTTAAACAAAATAAATATAATCAATTTGTCACTACGAATGAAAATATAATCTATTATGAATACAAAATATGTTCGAAAACTTCTATATCGATAATATTAGGTCATTTGAAGCTAATAAAATATGTGGGTAAATTTTCACATGGAAATACTTTTTTATAATGATATTTGGTTATATGTTCCTCATGTTGTAGATTCCTTTCGTTCTTATATTTGACGAAATGCGTGGATTTTAATAGAAAAAATTCTTTGTATTAAATTACGTTATTTCATGAAATCATTTAATATGAGTATGATTTATTCTGTCACGCAAAATATAGATGCATATATTGCATATACGAGTGGACAAGAAATATATTTGAAATATATAAATAAAAAATAGTCAGCAAAGCTAGATATCCAATTACTTAGATTGAAATAATTCGCACCAACCGCAATCTCATAAATGTAAGAATCGTAAAAAGTGCGTCTTAACATGCGTAAATATATATACCTACTACTCTGTAGGTTTATGTACTTATAGATATAAAAAAACATTCTGAATAAGTAATGAATTTTGAACATTTTGACCCTCCCACAGCGTATGCTGATTGGGTTTTCTTTGCGTAAACGTTTGCAAAAAGGTTCTTGTTTTATTTTCGGCTTTTCTTTGTGTAAAAAGTTCGGAGACTTGTAAAATAAAATAAAATTGCAAGGACGAAGTTGATAAAATTGATGTTAAAGTGAAGGGTATGAAATCTTATGAACTTAGGCAATTTCTTTTGAGTAACCCAGCGTTTTTACCTTCAGTACCTTAAGAAAAAAATAAAACTTTTTCACTGCTTGAAGAGAATCTGTAAGAATTTACCTAACTCGAATAGTTACAGTGGTTTTTTATGAAAGAATTATGATAAAGGTAGTTAAATATGTCATTGCTTTCCGCGTTATCTTTAATCGAAAACATAAATTTATCTTATACAATTTCTTCCATGCTGATGTACGCGTATAATTATATATAATTGTCGTAATAAATGACATACAAAATTCAGTAGATACACGTTGTTTTTATTAACTTTTCAATTTTCAGTTTATAGACATTAAACTGAATGTTATAAAAGCAGACTGCGTAAAAAAAATATCTTTTCGCTAATGTAGATAATCAGTGATAAATAAATTAAAAGGAGGCCATTAAACATCGCACGGTCAATAAGCTTTTTATGTGTTTACTTGAAAATCCTAGAAAATCTCAGCCCTAAGAGAATTTGGTCGTACCCGTGCACTATTAAGGGTTATAGGTACTCAGTAGAAAGCTAGAGACCTTTCTGACCCTCTGGCAACCTTCCAACCTTTCATACGTTTGCATAAATAAGTAGGGGGTGTAAAAAAACGGAAGTAAACTCGCCAGGAAAGATAGTGAGCGAGTGGATGAAGCTCCCTTAATCTCGTATTTAAGACTTCTCTGTGCGAGGTGTTATTTCGACCAAGTATTCCAGGACATTTACATAAAACATGCCTCAAAAATTCACGTTCGAAATACATATATACATATCTTAATAAAATCGCTATTGTCATGCAAACTTCTAGAGTAAGTAGATGGTGACTTATTTATTTATTTAAATTTGATATTTTGCACAATTCAACTCGAATAAAAAATAGACGGGATAAATAATGAAAAGTTCGTATCTATCTAAAGTCAAGCCAGAATTGAATACCTAAATCTAGTTTTTTTTTTATATATACAGATTTAATAATACTACAATAACTGAAAATAAAAATTCGATTCACCTACATACTACACTATATGCTGATATTGTCTATAAAAGAATAATTGTTTTATTAAAAATAACTATTTAATCAAGACTATAAATAAAATTTCAAAAATAAATGTTAACCAACTTAATTTTTTATCTTATTATTTCTATCCGTGAATAATTCTTATTTATTCAATTAAAATACAACAAATTTTATTTATATACTATCAAATTATATCTCTGAAGCTCGTAAATAGGTATATATCTTGCCATATACCTCCATTGATGCATTTTTCATTGAGGGGTGACCCATTTTATTACTTTTTCGTGTCGTTTATCCTTGACACGAATATTTTCGACGTGCCTACTCTTTGCCTTTACATAATATCTAAAAATGAAAACCCATTTAAAATATTAATGCGAGTGATTCAATAGAATGCTGCGTTTATATGTATAAATAAACAAATACATACACCATTCGTAATTGGCTATTGTTTATACAATAAACAAAATTTTGTCTTCTTGCATAGATAATTAAATAATGAATGGGAATAAATAATGGTTTGATTAAATTTGTTTGTAGTGAACCAAACTGTTAAGAATAATTTATAGCTTTAACTTAGAATGGACATTAGAGGTTAATATCCACATAGGAAAAATAACATTAAATCATTATGTTATGTTATTAATAATTATTTTAATCTAATATTAATCAAAAGTGTTTTTTTTTCATAACACTATAACTTATTTATTATTTTTATTTCATCGAAATGTTTGATTGTGTTGCCAATTGACATTTAAAAAACGTAATCAATTGTTTAGAATACCTGTGTTTCTTAATTTAAAAATGAAATTAAATGATATCTCAATTGTTTCTGAAAGGTTATGTTAGTTTAGTTGGTACTAAATTAATATATGGTTTAGTATATAAAGTCTGTATTGCGTATTGTGTGTTTATATTGTAGTAAATAAATATACGTGCACGTGTCAAATTTATGTGTTTATGTATTTTGTTATTTTATTCGCGAAGAATAACACAATGGTGATTTATAAAAGTATTAGGAAAGTTCAAGGTAGTTCTGGTTGTAATAAGCGCGAGATACTATTATGACAACTCATGACGTGTGATATAAAAGAAAAATATCCACAGCATGCCACATTGTAAATTGCTCCCAACTCCAGAGGCAGGACGAATCCAGAAAGGAAGAGTTAGTTTATAGTTTGATGCCGAATAATTGAGTCGCTAGAACTATCTTGTGCCGTCGCTCTCTGCCCGGGGCAAATGGCGGCCAGGTCGCCGCGAGCGTTCCCCGCTTCCCGCTCCCCAGTGCCTCTCCTCGTCATTATTGCGCCCTCCGCAAGATGCCCAGCGTTTCCCAAAGACGTGCTCCGCTACTGAAATCGTCGAGGTGAGTGAATAATTTCACATTTGTATGTTTATAGGATGGAGGGCGGGACGCACAATACAGTCCGGCTCTTTTTTTGAGTCGTGTTCGAATTATTTTTTTCCTCAGAATAAAAAATTCACTCAGCGTAAGATACTCGTAACCAAAATATCGGTAATCTAATAAAAAAATTCATATTTTTTTACACATAAATTATTACGACACGTGTTTCGTTAAAAAAAATGCAAATGTAATCATAGATACTCCATTTTATACGTAAACATGACCTTTATTTTAAACTCATTAACGCATATTTATAATATCAGTATGAAATAGTTATTGTAATTCACAAAATATAATTTCTCACGTTTTTACACACACGTACGTAAATAAAACTTTCAATTTTATTTTGTCCACTTTCATTAAAGCACGTTATATATTTAACAGTGCGTGTCATTAATAAAACATAAATATAATTATGTTATTAAACGCGCAATAAATAAACACATTAAAAATACATTTAATAAATTGTTTACTCGTAGGAGTATGTAATAGATTTTTTTACGCTTAGGCAATTGAACTTTAAGTTATATACAGAAAAAGCTTTATGACATATATATTATTGAAAATTAATAAGGCACAACCTACATATACAAATATATCTTATTTGTTTATATTATTTTTAATAGTTAATTATTCATGAAGTTAAATTTTAAATTGCTCTGGCGCACGTATTTAATTTTGAATTATATCAACAAAGTCAACTCCTAGATAAATTATTTAAATTACTAATTGTATTTTTTGATTTTAACCGTTTTGCGCGGAGCTTGGTATGTTCGTTGTTATTTTATATGGCCCGATATAGTGTCTATTACGGATTCCTTCGAGCATGTTTTTTGTTTCCGAATGTGCAAATTTTAGCTTCGGGAACGACCGTTTGGATATTTTTATCGTAACTAGCAATTTAGATTTCTCATCAAGATAAGTGGTATTTCATATACACTTTTTTTAAGTTTGTACCTAGAGATTTTTTACTGACCATTTTAGTTTGTATATTTTGCCCAAACATTACATAGATATAAACCTTATTTACTAACATTTTGTACAACCTTTTGGCAGTTAAACGTTGTAACTGTAATTCTTTCGAGAGGTATTTAAAATTATTAAATCTTTGTATGTTAGTATTAATTAAATTAAAGCCATACTATTTTATTCAATACACCACAGAACATATAGTAAGTTAGACGTTACTTACTAGAATTTCTTGGAATTGTTTAATAATTGCAAAATCTCAAATTGTGTATATATTTTTACAACATTTTATGGTATTTTAACGTAGCCAAATCTATTAAACAGGATGGGCAGTTTTACGGGAGCACATTTTAAATGTTTAAAGCTATACAATTAAGGTTCAAATAAACAAAACAATGTTAAAGAATTCGTGTATTATTTAATTAGTTAGTTTTAAAAATAGTAACGTTGATAGAGCTAAACTTCTCCTGGTACGACTTTATTCACTTACGGATGATTGGAAATACACATAAGTAGATAAATAGAAAGACCTATTTATAAACGATCGACTTTTACCAATTTGGTTAGTATCTAAAGAGCTACACAGTCTCTATGAAAATACGCCAGTCGGTAGGTAACTACGTACAGATATAAATTTTATTCTCAGAAGAAATTTTCCTTTTATTTACGGAAGTATTTCACGTATATTTACTATGTTTTCATTTGTAAAGGCAGGCTTTTCCTGACGCTCAGAGAACCGTGGGTAGGTATTCGAATAAAATATTTACAATTTCTTTCATCATGCCAGCGGCGATAAACTGAGCGCCTGGCTTACAAGAGTGGAAGTGGGTTTGCTTGGGTATTCCATGCCTCGTCTGTCACGGTGGTCATAGAGAAGAAACGTGAGGTAAATTCGTAAGTACAGCCTTCCGTACTGAAACGTGCTGAAAGTATGAAAAATCTGACGCTCTAATGATTTAGACGCGGCTCTTTCCACGGTGAAATGTCCCGAGTTTGTTTTTCCGCTTTTCAAATGCTGTGTGTAAATTTTTATTTTCTAGTTCGATATTTATTATTGTTTCGTGACACGTATTTCATTCGAGTCATTTCACGATATATTATTTATCGTATCTTAAACATTTATGTATATAATTAATATCTTTCACTGATCGTGCTTGATTGAAATTAATTTTTAATTCTAAATTATTTAAAACTGGTAATCTTTCATATGTGAGAGCACTGTTAGCGACCCGGGTGTCGCCTTTCGGCAACTTCAGGCTACATTATATGTGGGCAGTGAGCGAATATATAACATACTAGTTCAACACATTAGTTTACCAATTTTAAATAATTTAGAATTTATTTATATCTTAATACTTTTAATCAATATACAGTGTGTTCAACATATACATAATTAACTAAATACATCTTAGTACTAATATCACAATTAAATCTTGCTTAGTTGTTAAATTCTAGAAATTAAATTCTATTCCATTTTTATTCTTAATCATTATAATAAATCGAGAAAAAAATTAGAGAAAGATGTATTATTTTTATTAGTATATGGACAAATCACAAATTAATTCAGGATCCTTTGTATATCTTATCGAAAAAATGTATAAAAGGTGAGCATAAATTTTCAATCTATCTTAATTGCATCTTCTCAAAATATTCAAAATCGAGTTAACTTTTCAATGCGGTTGACAGCCATATTTTTCTTCACATAGCTAGTTATACTATTCTTCATTGATTTCATTATATTAAATTATATTTATTGATTTAAAGATAAATGGATTTCTTCTATGATAATTTTATTTTATCTTCAACGACTGTTATAAATACTTCAATTTATTTTCAATACCATAAAGGTTTTTTGTTTAGAATTGTAGTGTTGGAATGGTTTTAAAATGTGTAATAATGAGAATCTCCATCCATAAAGTGCAGTCACTGAACATTGAGGATGATTTACAAAACAATGAAATATTAAACGTCGAAGTGTGGGTTGCAAAAGCATTTCCCTTGGCTCATAGGTCATACATAAAAATGTATAGAAGGTAAAAGAGAAAAGCAAGGAGCGTTAGATAAGGTTAGATGGAGGTACATACATATGCATTTACGTAGGTTATACAAAACGTCTACTCGGTGATCACAAAGTGATTTTCGGTTCGTTAATTTTAATTATTTTTTTAAAAATACCGATTGCGAAAATTGATAAGCTCAATAATTGTGAAGTGGTATTATTTTTGATAATTATTTACACATCTTATATCGTGGTATTACTGGCAAAAAACGTTAAAGTGGAAAAATGAGTTTTAAAATAATCGGAATTTAATGTTTGAGTCTCTCTGTTAAAAGTCGACTATTTCAAAATTCACTTTTTCACTTTAAAGTCTTTTGCCAGTAATACGACGATATACTCGTGCATAGTTAGTAGTATACTTGTATTATCTGCGATGCTTTGGGTGTGTATAATATGAAGAAAATTTTCAACATTAAAATAAATATATAACTAATATTTGTATACTTAGACATTGTATGTTTCACGAGAAAGCCAGTATTTTTTTATTTCAATATCTGTTTATATAAAGTGAGTATATTTTTCTGCTTACAGTCTTCATTAGAACGTTTTTGTATGAAAAATAATAAGCTTTTGGCAAAATGCACGTAAACTCATTTATTTTATGTATATAAAGATTCAAATCAATTTTTCAAATTTATAAAATTCAGCGTATTAAAATATTTTTGATGTAGATATTTGATAATACGCTATATTTAACATCAATGGTTATGTAACTTGAATCCTATAATTTTTGTTATATTAAATTAGATTTTCTATACATATGTATAATATATATAGGATAAATAGTTTACAATTCTTATATTATAAAATGTCTCTGTTTTATTGGATATTTTATTTTAGAGGTACTTAAATGGGTACTTCTCTCTTTGTTATTAAATTATACACAGCGAAAAAACATTTTCAATTTTATGTTAATAATAAAGTTTAAGCTGTTTTGGGAATTTTTTATACACATTGAGTCATAATTTTCAATACTCAACAATGTATACATAAATTTACCATTTTTCTCTTTTTTGCTAAACGGTTTAGTTAAACTAATCGCATAATACCAAACGCAGAATACAAAAATCATAAATACGCGATATTAAACTCATATATTAATTTCAAATCTTCGAATATATATTTAGATACCTACCATTGAGAGCAAACTTTTCAGTCGCACTATCCTATATACAACACACATGTATATATGCGCTAGGTTACGCCAATACGGCAAGAGTGTGTAAAAGCAAAACATAAAATAAGTAAGAAACTCCGCCAGAAGCGCTGGTTGGTGCTTTTATAATTTTTCTCATCAAAAGGTTATACGAAAAAAAAACATGAGACGGAAATTTATATGCTAAATTAAATGCAGCGATAAGACCAAGGTAGTATTTTGCATCAAAGCTCATATTTGACTGTTTTCCTTGATAACAATTTAAAAGTATACCCTTTTATCCTTATGTCTTTTCTTCATATTATACGCCTTATTTATCTTACTGTATTTTTAAATATATTTGGGTATATGTTATGTAATATAATTTATTTTTACTGTAGAATAAAATGTATTGGGTAATGATAGCTTAAGATACACATTACATATATAATATTAAAAGTGCGTTTACAGTGTTTATTGCACAATATAACAAATGGCAGCCAAATTAATAGATTATTTTTTATTAAATCAATACAATTTTCTTGTATTGTAGTCCAACAACGAATATACATTTTGAATACACATTGTCACACATATTTGCAGAATTTGAATAGGGTTTCCCATTTTTATTGGATGAATAAAACAGTGTTTGCCAATATTCGCCAGCTTTGTAATATTTTAGAATGCAAAGTGTGCTAGAAAATTTCACATTGCGTACGTTTTATATTCAAAATAGAACGCGGTCCTCTTTTTTTGATGATTACGCCCCTGGCTAGACAAAGTGCCAAAGCTGGCAAACTTTCATGAAAGAAAACCTTCTCCATGTCGTTTGGCTTTTGAAACTTTTTGGTTCTTGCAAAGAGATTGGATTAGTTTTGAAAAGTTTCTACTGTATTTAGACAGTGGCGTACCATGTGCTAGGATTATATTTAAAGTTGGGTATCACAGTATTTTTTTTTATAACACAAATAGATTTTTAGTATTTCAAAAATATGAATTTAAAATTCGATGATTATTTTATTGTATACAATAAGAAGCGATTGTTCTCTTATGATTTTTTATATTTAACAAAACTAACTTCGAATGTGATTTGAATAAATGGAGTTCCACTGTGCAAATGAGTACACTATAGTGCCTGTTCATAATACACACTTCAAATAGATATTTACTACAAAACCTATTATATATCAAACCATTATTACGATTTAATTCCGAACTTACTAATAAATATCAATTAAGAGTATCATAAAATAGTATACCATACGCGTCATAGATATACCATTTTCAACCGATTCGTGCGTAGATAAAAGTTGCAAATTTGGAAGATATTATCATTTTCTTACAACATGTTCACTCCAAAAGTGGAGCATATGAATTCACACAGTGTTAAGATATCCACCCTAGAAATATAGTATATTCATCTTCGCAACGTGAAGTCCTTGACAAATTATGTTTTCACTAGAATCGTTGGTCAGATAATTTCTCAATCAAATGGGTATGCAGTACTGCATTTTTAATTTTTAAAACCCGACAGATGTGGGAATCGAACTTTAACGCTAACGTCTACGCTACTTACTAGATTTTTTTCACTCATATAATTATTTAAATCAAGAAAATGTTTTGAAGTAATATTTGATTCATGAGATTAATCCCCAAGAAAATTTATGAATCTTTTATTTGACACTGATATTTATGGAATAATAAAAATGTAACCCATATAAATAAAAATGTTTGTTTGTTTGTTCAAAATGTTAAATCTCCAAAAATTCTTCACCGATTGCTTTGAAATTTTGACACAACGTTGCATTTAAATACGCACGTGTTTATATTTACCTACTTTTATATATATGTCACAGTATCAGTACGTATCATCTCAGTAGCCGAGAGGTTGGCGTGCGCGTCTCGGATTCTGGGAATGTGGATTGGACTCCGACATTCGAGCAATTGGATGGCAAATTTTTTTTTTTTTTAATTTGAAAAGAATCTAGAGAATCGCTTATTTTATTTCCAGGGAAGAGATTTTTCATTTTTGAGGAGGTCGTTGCAAAAATGTTTTAAACGAAGTCATCCAACTCTTTTCGCAACTTTTTTTGTAAGCTTTGTAAACGCAGTTGGTAACTAAATTTGATAATTGAATTAACAATCTTTTTATTTAAGAAAAATGTATGACGATAGCTACTCAAATGGAAATAAGAGTAAATGTATAGATCTCTGCTATGTGATGTATTATTACTTCAGAGTTTCCCGCCATTTTTTTTGCCAATTGCTAAACTTGTTGGGAATACTTGTTCGATATTTTAAAATCCTACAGCTGTGAGATCTGAACTCGCAAACTCTAGTTCCGAAACTCGCACATTTACCTTTCGGTCACCATGGACCTGTTATTATACATTTAGTTTTTATTATACCTTACATAACATCTATATATTTATTTCCAAATTTTTAAATAGAGACTGTTCTAATAATGTATACAACAACATCCATCTAAAGTCACTCTCACATACATAGATGGAAGATATCAATATCAATAGGCAATCTTGATAAACATCACCATTGCTCTCCGCATTGGCATGACTATTGACATAATAGTCCTGCATTAAGGAATAGAAAATATGTATGGTCATCGTTATTAATATAGCAACGCATAGACCTTCCAAGATATGTGTTATAAAAATTCACATGGATTTCCACCATTTACATTTACACCATATTTCTGGTAACAAAAACATAACATTTTTCTTTTTACATGTAAATAAAATTACCCATAAGCTAAAAATATACATATTTTTTAATTAACTAAGCTTAATCTATCATTGATGGTTTATATATTTTATAATAAATTAAAATTCATATTTTACTACGTAACTTTAAAACCATAATTAATTAATATAATAAAACATTAATAATTGATATATACTACTATATAATCTTTTGCAGATGGTTCATTAATATTTGCTGGATGTTCTAGACTGTAGAACTATCAAAGCCATCAATTAAAGAAAATAAGATAAAAAATATCGAGCAAAATACTTTTAATTTAACTATATATACTAAATATTTCGTTATGGTTATGAATTAAATCGTATGTATATATATATACAGTTTGAATGGATGAACATTTCAACACAAATAAACGGGTGATGAATACTAATGTGGCTCATCTTGATAGATTATTAAACCATAAAATTATAAACTACGTTTGTTATTTTTGAATACAAAATTCACATAGTTTCATGTAGTTACATGTGTGGTTAAAATCAAGTACGAAAACGACCACTATAATGTAGGAGATACAATATTTATTTTTAGTATTCAAACAATATATTTCTAAGTTAACATCACGCCCAACTTCACTTCACTGTCTGCAAAAATTGTGAACAAGTCAATTTCGTAGTTTCATTTTGTGTGCAAAGAGAGTGTGTTCATACAAGCTACAGGGAAGATTGTATAGAGATGCTGGTGGTACTTGAAAAGGGCTGACAAAGAGAAAAGGAAGAGACGAAGAGAACATAGCAAAAGCCTACGTGGTTCGCTGGCGGACAAGATTACTTCACGGATATTCTGAAAAGTGTACATTTTGTCTTTTGTCACAATAAGAAAAAAACTCAGCAAATATCACAGAAAACCTTAATACTTTGAAGTATATTTGAATGAAATATGAAGAGGTATATATCATACTGTCACCACTGAAAAAATCAAATAAACCATATTGTTGCGTCCATCTGATACAATGTTTAATATATTTATAATAAAAAAAAGTATAATACATCGCCTTGGTAGACGAGTTAGTAAATTTACCACTATTCTAGAAAATCTTATGTTCCAGTTACACTATAGGATTTAATTTAGATAATGAGAATCGATTTTATATTATTTACACTTTTTCAAACCACGCATAGTCTCATATTAAAGATCGGTACGCTATATCTTGTGAGTCTGTTTTTTTTTGTTAGTTTCAAATTGTATCCAGGAATTATTAATTGATTAATTGATATTTTCGACTGATGGTGCTTGATGAAAATTGATTTTAAATTCCAAATTATTTA